>JAZAVJ010000326.1:0-42622 GCA_037954315.1 Neonectria punicea | reverse complement strand
CCCGGCACTTATAGGAAAACCCCCCCCCCCCCCCCCCCTCGAGCAGCCACCATCACGCCCAAAAGGCCAAGGCAGATTTCCATGCCTGGGTGCTTGCGGCCAGCTGCGTTAGCGTCTCAGCCGCACCGGCGTGGTGGCCATTGAGACGGCCCCCGTGGGAGAGCGCGGTGGGGACATATCAAACGAGGCGTCGGCTAGGGACTCCTGAGAGCTGAGCCTGGGGCGTTGGGCTTGCGCCGTGCGGCATACCAGAGGCTTCGGGACCTCTTCAGTCTCGTCGAGTCTGGTCCCAACTTGGTCTTGCCGCCTGCCACCCCCTTGCCTAGCTCGGCAGTCCGGCACCGATGGAGCGAGTCTTAGGCCTCTCTCCCTTGCGACAGGATCCCAAAACGAGAGAAAGAAAGAGCCCTTGTTGCGGTGGCTTCGCTGGCGGGCGGCTCGCTGTCTCAACTCCGGAGGGTCTCAGTTCCCAATCTCCCACTGCCGCTCCCTTCCGTCCACGGCCACGCCTGATTTTCCCCACGATTCAAGGAATTCTCGACCCCGGAGCACGCCCTCTGGCAATGCGTGATCAACGGGAAGACTCCTTGCATACCATTGAGGATGTCGATCCGGCGGTTATTACGTAGCGCCGTCGGGATCTATCTTTGTTCACGTCACGACTCACGGATCACAGCCGAGTTTTGACTGGGACACGGCAGGATTTTAGGCCGCGATCCACTGCCTGCCAATATCGAAGTGCCGGGATTTTGCCCATGGGGCTTGACCTTGTCGCTGGCAAGTCTGGGGTTTCGGGGCCTCGTGCTGCAGCGTGATACAGCAGCTTAACGGAGACACGCCGTCGGCCGACCTTGTCGTAACAATTGTATCCGCCGCCTCATCCATTGGACCGCCGTACGAAGGAGAGATGAGATGGAGGGCTGTACAGAAGGAAAGCCTTAGCTGGAGCCAGGTGGGTGCGGTAACCCACTCCGCTGCATTCTGCTGCCCTCTCCGGGACTAGCAGACGGGGCGTTATCGCGGGTCTGCAGCGGCAGAAGAAGCCCCAACCATGCGAGTCAAGATCCAGCCTGGCCTGTGCTTCTGTGCTGTGCTGGGTTGCGTTGTTCTGTGCATCGCGTATCACACATCACTTCTGCTTCAAGGTTTGGTTTGCGTACTGAAACAGGCTATCGCCTACTGAGGCATCGTGTCTGAGTCCTGCCGGAAACGGACATGGTATGTTAGGAGTCGAGTCTTGCTAGGGACACGAACAACTTTTACTACGTGCACGACTGATGGCTCATGCTGAAGTAGTACTTGGTGATATTGGTTGAAGGTAGAGGTAGGACTAGCCTGCGGATCAGATTTCAAAGGATTTTATTAGACTCTGTATTGATGTCTTTGATGGTGTAGGTTGGCTGCCGTGTCTGATTGTGACGACTTCATGTCTCGACTCTTGCCTTCTCTGCCGCCGTCGGTTTCAATCTCGTCGACTAATTAACTGTCAAGTCTCGCACCAGCCTTGTTGCCCCTGGTCCTGTCACCCTCGAGGCCCCGGCGCCTCCCCTGTCGCGTCTTGCCATTTCCGCCTTGACTCGCCATTTTGAGCTTCTTTATGTTTCGTGATTTCGTGATTGATCCACTCCAACTCCGCCTGCCGCCGGCCACCTGCTCGGCCGTCCCTAGTTCACCAGTCCGTCGGAATCGCCGTTTCTTACCATCCGCTTGCTAAATTACGACTCGTTGGGGCCCGCAATCAGCACCTTGATCGCCTCGCCCTCCTTGACCTTCTTGAACGCCTGCTCGGCCTCCTTGAATCCGACAACACCAGTGATGAGCTTCTTGACATCGACCCTGCCGCTAGCCACCAACTCAACGGCCAGAGGGTAATCGCCGGGGCCATATCGGAACGAGCCGCTCATCGTCATCTCCTTGATGCACATGGCCATGATGGGGAAAGAGATGTCCGACTTGCCCATGCCGCCCTGGACATAACTGCCACCGACCTTGACGACGTGGATGCTGGCCTGGATCGAGGGCTCGGCGCCGCTGGCGTCGATGACAACGTCGGCACCGTCGGGCAGGTCGGCGTGCTCGAGCAGCGCCTTTGCGTTCTCCTCGGGGGAGATACGCTGGGATGTATAGATGTGCGTGGAGGCGAAGTCCTTGGCGAAGTCGAGCTTGGACTGGACAATGTCGACACTGACGATCTTGGTGGCGCCGTAGGCTTTGGCAACGGCAGCGCAGAGGAGACCGACGGGGCCGGCGCCCATAACGACGACCGAGTTACCAGGCTTCACGTTGGCCTGCTTGACGATGTGGACGGCCACGGCCAAGGGCTCGATCAGAGCACCCTCCTGCTGGGACACATTGCCGGGAAGCTTGAAGCAGAAGTCGGCGGGGGCGACCCAGAATCCGGCCAGGGTGCCGTCATAGGGCGGGGTGGCAGCGAAGACCATGTCTGGGCACAGGTTGTACTTGCCGGCAGTGCAGTTGGTGCATCGTCGGCACGGGTAACCAGGCTCGAGGGCGACTCGGTCGCCAACCTTCAGGTGGGTAACACCCTCGCCAACCTCAACGATGGTGCCAGCCGACTCGTGTCCAAGGACCATGGGGTCTTTGACGACGAACTTGCCAATGGCACCATGAACCCAGTAGTGGACATCCGAACCGCAGATACCGGTGTAGTTAATGGCGACGAGGACATCATGGGGAGTCTTAAGGGTGGGCTTGGGACGCTCCTCGAAGGAGACGTCACCGGGCTTGTTGAGGACGAAGGACAAGTTCTATAAGGTGATGGTGGTCAGCGGGCGTGAAGAGCCAAAGTGGGTGACGAATCGGGGTTGTGAGATCTTGCACGTACGCTGGACATTGTTGCGTTGGGGCGAGTAGTGGGATTGGCGACTGAGGAAGTTCGGAGAGGAGGTGAGAAAGGGGTTGGGGCCTGGTTTTGTATCCGGCTATTGTGTGCTCGCGATTTCGGTGGGTATCGTGAGGCTGGAGGAGGGTCCTGTCTAGCCAAGTTGTTGAGACGGGGTGTTATCGTGACGTGCAGGAGTGTGGATGTGGTGAGCGTGTCGTCGGTGGGAGGACGTGGGACTTTTTGTTTTATATCGATGCGATACCGTGGGATAATAGGCGGGACATCTTGTCGAGAGAGTTTTCAGGATCCGGGTTCCATCCGGCCGGGAAAATCTGCTGATGAAGGCAACGACTTCCGCTCAAATAGAACGACGAGATGAACTGATGAGAGCAGCCGTGACGATGCAACCATCACATGCCGCCCTCCCGCGGGGCTCGATGTTTTCTCGCACCCCCACGACACCACGACGCAACAGACCCCGCGATGGACCGCCAGCCAAGGGGAGCTCGCACCAATCATGCGAGACCTGGAAGAAGCTGGCTGCTGCAGGACTCGACCGAGGAGCTGGCTGACCCCACCACAGCACCACAGGCACCACGCCAGCCGTCGCCAGGGCCGTCGAGGGCATCAGTTTTGCCTCCGCGCTACGGAGGTCGGCGGCGGCCATGGCATTCAGTGACGGCGCTGACGGGGGCGCTTGAATCGAAGAGCGGGTTCTCGTTTCCTCGTGGGATGGCCACTCGACTTTAGCCAGACACTTTACCCGCTCCAATGGTCGAGCTCGGATTGATCCACCGCGACCGACCGTCGGTGAGCCGCAACGCGACAGGTGACGGGTTTTGCCATTGCTAAATTAGCAGCCGGTTGTTGAGGTGTGGATTCCCCAGTGTAAGTGTGTGCTTCACTGCTGGTGTGTGTTGTCCGAGTCTCGTGTTTCCAGGCGGTGTTGCGTAAAGGCGAGAGTCAGGGCTTGCAGAGTCCCGGGTTGAAGTTGGTGTGGGGAAACATGCCTGATGCCTGACGCCTGATGCTTGATGCCTCCTGCTCGCCTATCGCCCGGCCCGGAGCGTGCAAGGAAGGAGCTTGTCGGGTCACTGGATTCAAACTTTGGCCTCAGGCACAAGGCATACTTCATCGTCCCATCTCGCATGAACGGAAGGATCACTTCAATTCCTTGATGCCGATGTGATCCTCTCCTTGCGCTCAGCCTGGCCACTGCTCAGCAACAATGCTGCGATGTTGGATCCTCCATCCTGGCAAAGATGGACCCGATGCGGGGGGAGGTGGCAGCATCCGCGGGGCGGGCGTTGGCGCTTCTCTAGCGGGAGGTGCGCTGAGACTCCAGGGTGTCAGTGTCAGTGCCTTAGCGGGCTTATGTCGTGGATGTCACTGAAGCAATCGTTAGCTCCACTCCATCTGAGCAACAAAGCGAAAAGGCCAAAAACTTGGAGCCATGATGACGGTTACGCCCTACCCTTATATATACCGATCTGCTTGGCTGCTGTCGTATGTTACACGCAGTCCCTCCCCGATTAAAAACAACCTTGATGGCTCTCGATCTTCAGTCCCTATAAAAAGCGCGGGGAGTCCAACCGTATGGCACACCCAATGGACAACCACAATGCCGCCGCCGCAGCAGCTTTGACAACGACTGACCGCTACAGCCGGCTACTCAACTTGCAGCTTCCGGTTCCGAGCAAGGGACGAAGGGAACTCGATATTTGCTGCACTTCGATCTTGTTTGATGCAGGAAAGGCGCTCGTGTTTCGATGTTGGTCATCGTGCCATGGCGTTCGGGTCATCGGGGAAACGGATATCATGCAGGTGCCAAAAATGGGCTCAGATTGAGTCTTTCTAGTACGAAGTGCATGCCGTGATGATTATCGTACGTGTAAGACGGGCCATGTAGCATTCCGTTTGTTTCACTGTCAGAGCTTTGTCACCTAGAGTGATGTGTTATGCATTCTCGAGATTTGTCCGCACCCCCTGCATACAAGCACATGTTTTGACTACCTTATGCTAGATCACAAGTCTCCGAATGTTATGGAATGACTTGGATTCTTGATGCCTTGGGAGTCATGCCTCAAGCATCGTACTTCAAAGTTGTACTTGCCTCACCTGGTTCTAATCTCACAACCGGGACTTGACGCCCAAAACACAATTCTCAAGAAGAACATAACTCTATTTTCTTTAATTTTACCTTAAGGAAGAATGTAAGGTTGTAAGGCAAGGTGCTTTTACTGTAATGGTAGGGATGATATCTGGCGCTCAAAACAGTGAGGTCTTTCAACATAATTACTCAGCTCGCGAGGCCTCTACTATGAAATCGGGACCTTTCTAGGACAGTCGTTAGTTGCCGTCTCCTCACAGACTACTGGATCGGAATGCGGTGGGACTTCTCCGGGCCCGAGTCCCCGGGATGTTATCCGCATCGGATCCGACTCCAGTAGCGAGCGGAGGCTCGGGACTCGGGCTGAAGGAAGTTGACGATACGTTACTTTCACATGCTGGAGTCAAAATCCAGACATCCCTTGTATTGATGTCTAAGAAATAATACGAACATTTGCTTATGAGAGAAGCCTCACATCTAATGTAGTTTGTTGCTCTGTTTCTTGGATCCCCCATTGCTCGATGCGGCTCTGGTCCCCTCGGATCACGTCATCCCCCTTGTCCTATTGCTTCATCCATCCATCGCCGAACGTCATTTCTATCGTCTCTTGATGCTTTTCCTTTAGAAAAACCTCTTGTTCTTTACCATAAGCCATGACCCAACTCCCACCGCGACGACGACGCCGCCGACCCACGGCATAATCACCACCGCGGCGGCCATCATGTTCCTCCGGACCTTGTTCGCAATAGTCCGCCGCAGTTCCGCAGCTTCGTTGACCCATGGGAACTCGACGTCCGGCACCGGCTTGCCCAGGAACTCGCAGATCGGCCCCCATCCCTCGCCCATGCGGTATTCGAGCAATCTCTCCGGTGGCACCATCTCGCGGATGACGCGGTGGTGACGGTCGTACGCCTCGCGAGCATTGGCACGCAGCTCCTCGACGTTGCGCGCTCCGAACAGACCCAGCATCATCTTGCGCGATGCAAGTCCCGCGACGGTGCCAAGGGTAGGCTCGACGAAGGTAACGGAGAAGTTGCCTATCGCGCTCCAGAGACTCTGAATTACGCCCTCGTTCATGCTCTTGTACCACTTGTCGAAGTCGCGCACGACGAGCAGCACCTTGGCGTCCGGGTACGTCTCGATTAGCTGCGGGGCAAAGGGGGCCGCGAGATCGGTGACGCCCTCGCAATGGCCAAAGACCTCATCCCACTGCTCGCGCGTGAAGGGCTTACCGGTGTACGTTGGGAGTACCGGGAACGAGGCGTCGGCAGCCCGGCTGAAGATCTCCCAGTCTTTGTCGTTGTCGATGGCCTTGATGCCGTGGTAAACGTCCTTGTAGCCAAGGATGGTCAAGGCCTCGGCGATGGACGCGGTGCCTGTTCGCAGGAGACCCAGTGCAAGCACTTGCATCTCGCGCTTTGGCTTGGCCGCGGGCGACTCTGTGGTTGTGCTCATGATGATGGATCGCTGGTGTTTTCGACTGTCGTTGCTTGTGCTGACTTTTTCTTCAATCAGGGAGCGGTGACGATGCGGAGGGAAATCCTACGGTGACAATTTATGCAACATGCCCGTTGGCGGTATTTGTGCGCCTTCCTTATGCGCCGCCGTACATACAGAAGCCGAATGAGACAACGCCAGCCTCAATTGGCCTGAGATAGCCCATGAAACCTGGAAAGGTGACTGGCACTCTCTTTACCGTTTTATGCCCGTCTGAATCACAGCCCAGGCCAGCGCCACACTGCACGAACAGGTGGGTATAGGTTAAGGCGGGAGGACAAAGCTGCCCCAAAGCTCAAAACAAGACACAGAGAACCCAAACGCTTTACTATGGCTCATTCGGGAGCAGGAAATTCCTCGTGCCTTCAGGTATTTTAGCCGTACCAAATATTCTCTCAACCACACGGAGATAATGCGGTGTCAAAACCTATATCTAAACAAACAGGAGCCAAACGTGACGGAAGCAGTCGGTCGGTGTTGTGATTGCTATTCGTGTTAGTATTCTTGTTGATATTAGTGTGAGTCCAGTTTCTGTATAGAGATTGGCTTTTCGATGCTGTCAATGATAGTTCAAACTTTCCAGTACTAGGAAAAGTCGAGACAAGTTTGTCTCTCTTGATTCTTTTTACTATAAGCCACATAACTAAACTACATACCGCACAATCGCCGGATTATCTTGTGGATTCCTTTCCTCCAGCTCAATCTCTTCATCCATAGAATCCGCATTGTCAGTGACTGACCCCTTTCCAAGCCGAGAACTCGGCAAGTCAACCTTTTCAATCGGTCTGCTGAACCGATTATAAGCGATAAGCGTATGGCAGCCCGTTAGTGAAGCGTTGGCTGGAAGAGGCTCTCGGACAGATGAGCACCATGTCTCGATGGCGTCGTCGTGAATGGGCTTTACCCCGATATACCTGTAGATGATATCCAAGGCAGCAATTGACAACCCGTGAACGACGATAGAAAACAAGACGAGCCAGTACACTACCGGCCCTAGTATCTGCACCAGTTTTGTTTCTTCCTCGTCGCCGTCCCCAAGATCTGGAAACAATTGCCGCGCATACTCCGCATAAAAGACAGCACCAGCTCCAATGGGGCCGAAGTACCCCAGGAAAAGGGCTTCTTTGTAATTCGTACACACAGGCTTCATCAGCTTATATGCAGCAAGTACGGCTGGGATTCTGCGGAAAAGCAGGACCATAGTTCCCAAGAGAAGAAGCCGCCAGATGGTGAGCCCAGTGCCCTCTGGGTCGTGGAACTCGGACCAGGGCAGGATAGTGCCGACATAGAAAAAGCCCCCGAAATTGAGAAGCATGATGAAAACTTGGTTAACTTCGTCGTGGCGCCGCTGTGTTTCTTTGAGGTAGTGGCCATCCCAGTTGAGCGCGCAGCCAGCCACGAAACAGGCCAATGAATCGTCGGTTCCTATTGCGCCGCAGGTGCCGACGAGGAACATCCCAAGAGCGGAGGGAAATAGAAAGTAAGATTCGTTATCAATCCATTTCCTGGAGTAAGGTCAGTTGAGTTCAGCATGAACAGCGGGAGACTCACCTCTCTAAGCAAAAGCGAATAGTCTTACACGATGCGAATCCAATTACAGCCCCATATACGATCGACAACAGGATCATATACAGCCATGTCTCCAGGAACCATTCTCTGAGGGCCACACCAATACTGCTGCCCATTATCCTAGTGTCTTCAGACCTGGGTAGTGTATGGTCTGTGTAGGCGTTATGAGCGTGTCGCATCATATAGACAGCAATCATCAGGAAAGGGAACCCGAATCCATCATTGGCACCAGCTTCGGATGAGATGACCTCTCTTAGCGGCCGGGAAACAAACATATCGGCAAAAGGACCCTTGGCGATGGCCTGCGATAGAATTGGGTCGGTGCAAGTGACGCAGGATGCGATGATGAGTGCGGGAAGTAGCGTCACATTAGGTGTTGTTGCTACAACGCAGAGCGTGGTTGAGAGCCACATCATCGTCATAATAGGCAATAAACACATCGCCATCTCCTTCCAGCGTAGCCAGAAGTACTGGGCTGGGAGCTGATATCCTGCGATGACTAGCTGGAGGCCAATCATGACTCGTATGACGCCCTATAAAGAGTCAGAATCACTACTATATTCACCTGATGTGTATATCTATGATGTAGATCACGGACAAATCTGAATCGAGGAGACGTACCAAGGTGATATCATGGGTCTGGCCCTCGTCTCCGTTCCCCCATCGCTCGCTGTTAATGAAATTCGCACCAACAGGGCCGAGACCTATGCCTAGCAAGACCGCTGGAACTATGCAGATGCGTAAGAGTTAGAGAATGTTGCATCGCGGCTCCACGGAAAACCTACGGGCCAATCCCAGGTACCAGACTTGCTTGATATTCACTGAGATAATGCCGTATAGGACGAGAAAGGCACCTGTAAGCATGTGAGTTCAATCTCGGTGAAGTGCCGGTGAAAATCCTGGGCCACATACCCAGCGTCCCAAGGACGACGTTGAGTTCGCATAGGTCGAAAGAAGGCATCCCGACGTGCTTGCTTGTGGGTCTTAAAAATGAACTTGCCAAGGCAAAGGACAAGACTGAAGCTGAATCTGGAACTGATAAGACTAGGAGTGGTACGCATGAGAAGGCGGGTTTTTAATCTTCAGCATCCGTTGCACGTCACATCCGTCTCAAGCCCGGCTCCTCATACAAGTGGCACAATAGAAATGATAAGAGCAGGAGAAAATGTGAGTGCCGTTAACCGATGAAGAGAGTGTGTACAACTTTAGATAGAACGGAACACGCTCCGTAGCAAGTTCACAAGTGTGTCTCAGTTATGGATATCCGGCGCGGTCAACGGACGGCCGCGATAATGCTCACGTTGTACGCGACACCGACATCCCGGACTGTCCGCTCTATCAAACGACACAATCCATCGGCAAATTATTAGTTAAGGCTTGAGCAACCATGGTACTTTGAGACTGCATTTAGGGCACCCGCGTTCAACCTTGTCCCTTTTCGAAGTCCTCGAGGGCTCATAGGAGGGATCGCACACAGTCTGGGAATTCAGAGAGTGTATAATTTATACCAAAGCAAGGATGAGAACCGATGTATGACCTAATGGCTAACGTCGCGTAAATTATAACCTAAAATCATGAGATGGCCAGCCAGGTGGACTCCTGACCTGAGCGAGGTGTTCGAGATATGGGCAAGTCCCTAAAAGCTGCAGCTACCAGTGCCCAGTGGACTTTGCAGCTCAATGGACTATATTACGTCCCTGAGCCTTTGCAATGCGTCAATATACTGGAAAAGAAGGTCTTCTCCCTTGATGAACTTATCCCCAACACCTAACTTGGCCCCTGGTGCCCAGATTGCAGCGCTCCTGAGGTCAACTATTCGTTTCAAAGAGACCCAGACTTGGACGCTGACGGCTCTTTTTATCATAAATAAGTTTCATTCATTTACTTCGTTTGAAAAATTCCGAGTTACTCAATAAAGGTACTTTTGGATCAGACATCCTTGGTCAACGACGGAAGACCTTGAAGCTCGTCTCTTCTCATTCCCATCTCCTTTCCGAGACTCAATCGACTCGTCAAGATTCGCCAACTTCCACCCTCTGAGACTGGAGCGATTTGGGAATCCGGTAGTAGAGTGACATCTTTCAGCCAACTCTTTTTCCTACTTACTCGTCCACCTTTTTAAGCCTTCTCGCTGCCCGTTGATTCCGCCTCGCACTCCGCTCCAAGGCGAAGTGCATCTTGCTGTTATTCTCTTGACCAACCCTTGAACTTGTACGAGATGCTGCTTCGCACGTAAAATATCACCATCCTTAGGTTAGACCACTGCCCTGTGTTCAAGGACTGGGCTTCTTCTGTGCCGCGGCAGCCGGCGGGGGCACCTGGACCTTCTCCAGGCCGTGGCGAACGCTGACATCGCTGGACCCAGGCGAGCTGAGATACTCGCCAAACACGCGCTGCTCGATGTCCATGTCTCTCCAGCTGACCCCGTTTTCCCGACGAGCCTGCATGCGGAAGAAGACGCGCTTCGCCCACTTCCAGAGCTCCACGCCACCGAAGAATAGACCAGCACAGACGAAAACGATGCCCCATTCCCAGCTGATGCCCTTGTGCTTGAAAACAACGGTGCTGATGACTGGGATGTAGATGAGCGGGAAGAGGGTCACGAAGCCAAACATGATGGCCCAGAACAGGAACTGGTTGCGCCAGATATCATGCATCCACTGAGTGAAGTAGAGCTTGGAGCCCGGTTGCATGCGGAAAAAGGACCGTCGCTTATCGATCATCTCCCAAGCTAGAAACAGCGAGAACCATGTGAGACAGGCGAACGTGGTGGCACGCGAGCGGAACACGGTATCGCAGCTCTCGCTGTACTTCTCGTTACAGTCCACTCCGAGCTCCCCGTTACCCCAGGCATACAGGCGCAGCACAAAGGAACCAAGACAGAGTGCCGCGATCCAAAGGCCGTACACAACCATGTCGCAGATAAGCTCGAGAGTGAACACGCCGGTCTCAAGCGGTTGCGGGGGTCGGCTGAGGATGTCCGGCACGGCACGCTCGAAACCGAGACCCATGTCGGGCATACCGGAGGTAGCCATGATAATCCACACGATTTGCACGGGGGCCAACGGGAAGACCGACAGCCCGGTGCGGTCCTTGAAGACTAGGCCAACGAGGAGGACACAGGCCTGTGCAACGTTGGTAGCAAGCACGTGAAGGATGAACTTCTGGATATTGTCGAAAATGCGACGACCTTCTTCAATGGCAGCAACAATCGAGGCAAAGTTATCGTCAGCTAGAACGATATCCGAGGCGTCCTTGGCAACATCAGAGCCAGCTTGGCCCATAGCAATACCTACATCAGCGCGACGGAGCGAAGGCGAGTCGTTAACGCCGTCACCAGTCTGTTCTAGTCAGCAACTTTTCGACATTGGGGTATGACTTGCAAACGTACCATAGCACAGAACTTCTTGCGGCGGTGTAGTGCTTCAATCATTCGGACCTTGGTGTTGGGTGCGCACCGGGCAATAACCAGCGGAAGGAATGGCAGTTGATCAACCTGATCATCCGTGAGGCTATCGAATTGAGTGGCAGTCATGACCATGGAAGCTGCGATATCATGGGCGACGAGGTCCATACGAGTAGGTAGAATCTTGACCTCGATAGCAATGGCCTTGGCAGTCTCGGGATGATCACCAGTAAGCATATGCACGGAAATACCGGCCTCGTGACACGCTCGAACTGCGGGGGCAGACTCAGGTCGGGGAGGATCGTAGAGACCGACAAGGCCACGGAAGACAAGGTCACACTCAACAGTCGTACGGTCGATCTCGTCACCTTTCTTCATGTCGACGTGGTAGGTCTTCGATGCCAGAGCCAAGACACGCAGACCCATACCAGCGAACGCCTCCATGTTGCGGAGGATCTCCTCACTGAATTCGTCCGTAATAGGGACCTGCTCGTCTGAATCGGTCGGGCAGTAGGTGGCGCAAGCTCCAATGACACGTTCAACAGCGCCCTTGGTGAAGGCGAACAGCTTGCCCGAGCGGTTATCCTTCATGATGACGGACATGCGCTTGACATCGGAATCAAAAGGGAGTTCAGCGACCTCGCTATACTGGTTGTGTTCATCGTGGCTAGTAAGCTTGAGGCGGTTCCAGTCAAAGCGAGAAGCAAGAACTTGGATGGCGATCTCAGTAGGATCGCCACGAGCGTGCCACTCGTCATCCTTCTCGTGGACCGTAGCAAGGTTGGCCAGGGACGCGACCTGAAGAAAGCTGGTCAGGGCATCGGTGCTTTGGGAAAGCAGGTTGGCAGCCGTGTCAACAACGCCGCAGGCATCACCGCCCTGCTTGAAGGGAATCTGGTGTGGCTGACGAGGGTCGTATCGAATGTCACCAACGGTGGGGTCAAACGGAGAGGACGAGTTCTCAATCGTGTAAGTTCCCTTGCCAGGCATCCAGGCACCACGAGCCACCATCTTTCCCTGGGTCAAGGTACCTGTCTTATCTGAGCAGATGTCGGTGACTGCACCCAGAGCTTCGAGGGACTTGAGGTTTCGGACAATGACGTTGCGCTCCACCATTCGTTTGGTGCCAGCTGCCATTGTGATAGTCAAGACAACGACCAGACTAGCGGGAATCATAGAAAGGCCTGTGGCGACAGCGTAGATGACGACCTGCTGGTGGGAGTTGAATTTGTTGGCAGCAAGCACGATGATCGCACAAATAACAGCAACGCCGAACAGGAGAATAGCCAGCCTGGAAAGCTTCTTCTGCAGAGGAGTTCCAACGTTGACACCCAGGAAGCGGCCAACAGCATCAGTGAGAGTCAACGTGTAGGCCTCGAGGTATCGGTGGGGCTTAGCCGAGCCATCAGTCTTGCGCTTGACAGGACGGACCTTGCTGTCCTTCTTTCGAAGGGCGTTGGCAATGGCACCAATCTCTGTGCAAACACCGGTAGCGAAAACGATTCCCTTAGCACGACCCTTGGTGACAGTGGAAGAGCTGTAGGCAACGTTGAGACGGTCACCGGGACCGGTATTATCCTCGAAAACTGCATCCTCGTTCTTTCTGACCGGTAGGGATTCTCCGGTCAACATGGCCTCGTCCGTTTCGAAATTGATTGCCTCGATCAATCTACCAAAGTTAGGCTCGTGTGCTAAGCTGCGACGGGGGACTGTGTTACTTACCGAACATCGGCGGGGATTGTGTCGCCGACCTTGATTTCCACAAGGTCACCGGGCACAATCTGGACAGAAGGGACAACTTTGGAGTCTCCACCGCGAACAACAGTGGCAGTAGGCGACGAGAGAGATCGGAGGGAGTCCATCGTCTTCTCAGCCGAGTACTCCTGGAAGAATCCAACGACAACGTTGAGTCCGATGACAAAGGCAACGACACCACCCTCAATCCAGGATTTAATACCAAAAGAGACAGCCATCGCGAGGATCAGCACCTATTATGTTGTTAGTCAAAGATCTTTGGCTTCTCACGGATATTAACAAGGAAAAAGAAACTCACCATGGTCATGGCGTTGGCCACTTGGGCGAGGATGATCTTGATGGGCTGGATGCCCTCAGCATCACCGAGGTCGTTATTTCCAAACGTCTCCAGCCGCTGGGTAGCCTCAGTCTCGCTCAAGCCGTTCATGGCATCGGCACGAAGTTCCTCGGCGACCTGGTCGAAGGAAAGGGCATGAGCAGGATGGCTCATGGGGTCATTGCTCTGACCAGAGACATGAGTCTCGGTGGCTTCGTCCTTAGCCATGACTGTGGTTGACGCTGAGAGTCTGCGTCGACAAGACTCGCAGTCGGGTTATGAGTGTCAAGGTCCTCTTCAGGCTTGAGGACGGGCGAAGGGTGATGTTAATACTGGGTGACCCTGAAGCCTACTCGAATTCCAAGCATAGGATTCAAGAAGCATTAGAGTTTCGTGGCCAGGGGTGAGCAAGCAAGAAGTTCATAGGGAAGAAAGTTTCCAAAGAACAAAAGACGAGCGTGGGGTCGGGGCGACGCTATCTTATAGTTGCCATTGGCGGATCAGGGCGAACGTCGAGACGGGTTGCTATCTCTCGGCACCTCCCTCATGGAGCAACTCGCGGAGGATGGGTTTACTCCAGGGACGCCCACATTGCCAAGGCTGAACCAATTTTTCCTTCTCTGCTGCGTGCTCGCCTTCCAGAAAGGCGGGGTTTGGAACTGGAGCGAGGGTCTTGGCGATAAGACGGAGTGGTTGGAGTTGATGTCAGAGCCGGCTCTTCCGCCAACAGAACCGGCTATGTCCAAGAGCCACCGGTGGCAGTCCCGGATGAAAGTGTCATACTCTAGGATCGTGATAAGCTGATTGGCGATGGCTGTGCCGTCTAGAACGGCGTTGGGTACCTGTCTCTGGACCGTATCGACCGTCGGGCGCGTCGCCGGCCGCACGTCATCCAGCCGGTCGGAGTAGTGACGCGGCGTAGTGGGCTCGGCATCAATTGGCGGCTGTGAATGGGCAGCGGGACCCCGTCCGGGCCTTGGCCGGGTCTTGGGAGACCGGGGCCTTCTTTGCTTTTGGGTCACCGAACCCGCGCCGAGCCTTGGAGGCGGAGATGCTGGCCCATGAGCGGCCGGGACTGCCCACCCAGTCTCCATGAGAAATTCCATCACGACTCCTGTGCAGGCCTTACTGCCACCGAGGGTGGGTCCGCGTACAGGACTGCAGTTGGGATTTGATTGAGAACCCACGTTGGACGGTCCAGCGAGAGCATCGTGTGAGATGAGATGGGTAAGGGACCCTCGCACACCCCCCTCCTTTCCCCTCCTCCCCCTTCTTCTCTCTCTTTTCCTGGAGGTGTCTTGGGGCAAAGGACCATGTTAATGTTTTGGGGCACTCCATTCTCAGCAGCCATTGGCCTGGGATACACGCGCTTTTCCTCGGGCGCAGTGAAGTGTGAAGGGTGTGCTCCGGACATTGGCCGTGGGTTAGGTTCATAGCCCGCCGCCGCAGAGCCTCCTTCTCGCTTCACCGAGACCGAGACGTCGTGTCCTGCTCGGTCTCGTGACCGCGGCCGTGGAGATCGGATCGCGATCGGATCTCAAAGAAACGGTCTGCTCGTGCGCTGGAACGGGGAGTTGTCCTGTTGCGGCAATCCCCCAGGTGTTGGGTGCAAGCACTGCCACAATCGCCGAGATGGCGCGGAGACTTTGGTCTGTTAAGACCCCGAGCTCTGTCTTTGCCTAAAACCTTGGGATGCCTTAGCTGGCCGAGGTACCGCGTCGTTAGCGGCGGCACGAGGCCGGGGTGTGTTTCTGGCCGTAAAGAGGCGCATGGGATAAACGCCTAACAGATAGCCTCGTCATCACGTCCATCATGTGTTAGAGTCTTATGCTCCGTGTGACCCTTCTGCGCTGTTTCTAGAACAGGCCCCGGCATGCGAGGTATCTTGTACGTAAGCAGGCATCCACCGCCGGATCTCCTCAACGTGATAATAAGCTTAAATCACCGACGCCCGGCTCAAGACCCGCTTCTTGGGTGGCTATCTCAGGCAGCCGTCGACATAGCCGCATCTTCAGGCGTCTCACAGCGTCTCAGCGCCCCTCTAGCGCTTGCTACGGGCCTTGGGGCCCCTCCAACGCGCAGCATCACTCGAGGCTCCGGCGGTTGATACGCACCCGGGTGACTCGCGAGGCGAACTACCCTCGCATTCGGGCACTCAGGTACGGGTCCTTCGCGGGTCTCACGCGGGTCTCACGCGGGTCACTTACAGTCTTACACACCCCTTCATTGGCCTTCAACCCCGGCCGTGCCCCGAAGGTCCACGGAGTCCCCAATGGAGTCGTCTTGAAGCAGTTCCAGCCGCTCGTATGCGTCTTAGGCGGCGCCGTGTGCGGGGAGTGGCCCGGAACGGTCGGCGCCTGAGCAGCAACCACAACAGCCATTGCGGAATACTACGGGTGGGGGAGAGACAATTGTGATATGGGGGTGTCCACGGGCGGCTTAAGGGGGGCACGAAGAAAACTGCATCTCACCAGCATCCCAGCCTGAAGCCCGTCCGTCGCGGTGGCTTGCCGTGTTTCTGATTACATGCCGTCGTTGCCGGGCAATGAGACAACTATTGGTGCTCCAGTAGGCAAAGAAAAGTCTTTGAACAGCCATTGGTGCGGGAATCGCGATTGAGTAGGGGGGAATTGGTACAATTAATGAGACCAGGGTGAGACTGGAGACTGGAGATGTGATCTTGAACACTGGAAACTGGGGATGGGCTGATTCTGGAGGAGCTAGGAAGCCCAATGCCAAGGCCGAGTCCAGAACATGAAGATGGAAGGCTGGGCATGTTCCTCAAAGGCTGTCATCACTCTCGTGGCAAAGAGGCGACATGAACAACCGTGAAGAACCAAACATGGCGATGGATTCACAAACGCTGGTACTTTCCCTTCGCTTGAAGCCGAAGTGTCCAGAGCACCCGTCAACGTCTCGGCTTCGGCATTTAGCAGAAAGCCACCCTCAACGAAATGCAGCCGGCCGAATAAGCAACTCTCAGCTGTGCAAGAGCCCAACAACAGCCAACATTGCCTTATCAAAGTCAAAATCACCTTGCAAGGTTTCCCCAGTTCCACACGGCAGAGAACTACCGGAGATTTTGCCAACACGTGTCTGCTGTAGCCTCACTCGATATTCAAAGGTGTCGATGCAGAGGCGTTGCCGGCGCCGACTTATCCGGAATGGCTTTGAGGCTTTCCTCCACGGCGTGGTAGCTGCATCCAAGGACCGTCTCCTCGATGCGAGCATCAGTGTATCGGGTCTTCTCGGTTGAGTGCTCTCGGCTGGGTCCGGGACAGGGGAAGGGCATGCAAGATGTCGTCCTCGATGCCATCGTGACAAGGCAGAATTTATTTGCGCGGTCGATCCTTCAAAGGGCGTCAAGTAGGACCACTTGGGCGGGGTCGAGTCTGCCATTCGTCATCAATTCGTCGACGGTGGGCTTATCAATCGATCGATCCTTGTCGTGCGTTGACCAGCCGCTCGCGACGACGCTTGTCCTCCACGGAGAGCTTTGCGAGCCGGTCTTCAAGGCTCTGGTGCGGAATCGGTCATTCCTCAAAGGCGGAATCCCGGTGCCTCCATCGACCCTAAACGCCAATTGAGACCGGGATGGAAATTGACCAGACGGCAGGGGAACGCGAATCCCCGTCGAAAAAACGAGGCTCCTTCCACACTCCTTCCACGCACGAGAGTGTCACCAGACCCACAATCCCGCGGGTTCTATTCTCTCCGCTAAGAGAGCGATGCCTTGATTGAGCGAGAGAAGCATTTGAACAGCCTTGGCCAGGTTAGACAGCTGGGAGATCACCTCTTGGCCAACGTCGACGACGACACGACCTTCCAGAGCGCCAAGCTTGAGCACAGGAAGAAGCTTATTACTTGAGTCAGCCAAGCCCATCGAAGGCGAGAAGAGAGAACAAACAGGTTGGGGGCCAGACGAAACTGCAATCGGGGAGACGCATTGCCAAGCGCAGGCCCAGAGCCAAGTGCGACCTTAAAAAGCCAAGAAAAACTTCACAACGCCAAGCAGAATCTCCAGGCAATGAAGCAACAGGTGCAGGAGGGGAAAGCTTCTTGAGGCCAAGATTAACCACGCGGTTTCCAAGACTTGTCTGAATTCCTCGGTAATGCACGTGGTCCAGTAACCTCGGGCTTCCTATTGCCCTGGAGGGTTTACCAAGGATAATGTATTGCTTCTCTTTATGTATGCTCTGAAGCATGGGTACCCCGCCTCAAGCATATGAGCCACCGTAAAAGTAGCGTTTTAAACGGTTCTCGTCGGCCTTGGCTTATCATCACCAGTGACGAGCCGATCAGAGGGAAAGCAAGACGAGGTGCTTTCAACTACGGGAAACTCGACGTCTAACAAAAGAACGGATGATAACGCCATATGCCAAGAGGATTCAGCAGTTTTGAGTGAGGGTGTACTATCAGAGCGAGCCGACGACAAGACTCTAGTCCATGATGAATCTTTGAGCCCCGGTTTTCTAGTAGATTTGCTGATACCCCGCATCGATAGTGAACTCAACTGAAGAATTCGATTCACTTCAGGTTTATCACCATGCTCTTTGGCTCGTGTATTGAAGAGTTTTTCTCAGTCCACATCTAGCATTCGTTACGGAGAAAAGCACCACCAGACTGAGGTCCTGATCTTCTCGCCGAATTGAAGGCCAATTTGAGTCCCATCTTCTCGGTCAACCCCGTTGCCACAGTTGATGAGTTGCCAAGAAGAAAAGACCATGCCGCCAAGAAACTCAAGACTTTTCCCACCTCCAAGCGCGAAAGAAACGAGACTATTGAGACATTTCCCCCCGTGCCTCCCGGCCACATTACGCAACCCCCCCTTCCCCCCCCTTCCCAACAGCGCGTTCTTGCTAAACCTTTCAATGAAACCTCAGCGATAAGAAGCTTCGTTGGATGGGGTCGCGGAATCAACCAGAAGCCTTGGCATGTCAGCGCGGGCGAGCGGGGGAGGAAGTCATCGCCCGACGACATGGACACGGTCAGATGACGCCTTTTGCAGCGGGTTGTTCGGTTACAGATTGTCGTTCTCGCGTCTTGGCAGGCGGGCTGGGGTGCGTATTATCCCAAGATTGCCGTGCATGGGACATAACGTAAACGTAATAAATATCATCACTCAAAAATTCCATTGCTACTGTACAGTAGAGCCGCACGAGACGAAACGCCCATCCCAGTCCCCCCCAGCACGAGTTTCCCACCCTTTCCCATTCCCGGGTATTATCATCGCGATCATCCTCCTTCTCAGATCTTCGCCATGTGGTGAAGGCAGCACTTCCAGTCACCGCCGGGCCCCTGGCGGAACGTCGACGAGCACATGCCCTCGGTGGCGACCATCTCGCCGCCCTGGAGCCGCCAGGCGGTGACGCGGTAGGTCAGCGAGGAGCTCATCATGTCGATCTCGACGAACTCCGGGTCGTCGTGGATCTTGTACGCCGTCCACGGCTCGTAGTCGTCCTCGAGGTACTCGTCCAGCGTGGGCTCCGTCTTGGGGGAGTAGACCTCGCGGTCGGGCTCGGCGAGCACCGCGTCGTGCGTGATGTACTTGCGGATCGTCTTGGGCTTGTCGCAGAGCGCGCGCCAGAGAAGCGCCGAGGCGTCCAGGGTGCCCTCCTTGTTGCGGGACTTGATGTTTCGGACCTTGTCGTCGTCGCCCATGGTTGCTGTTGGTGGTGGTGGATTAACGAGGAGCAGCGATGTTTTTTTCTCGTGATTATTGTTATCCCGGCAGCAGTGGAAGAGCAGTCATGGAGGTTTGAGAGTCTGATAAAGGCAGTAAATCTGGACCAACGTGGGGTTTTGACGCCCTTGATATCATCGTCTCCCGAATGTTCACCAGAAACCTGGAAACCAACACAAGAATCCCTGCCACCTTGACGTCAGCGCTGCGCAACCAGCCGAGAACGTGTCATCGGCCACACTTTCAAGGCATTTATTGGAGAGAAGAATATGATGGCAGCAGGTATTGAAAGCGCCATTCGTCAGTAACTGATATTTCCAACTTTTTATGGCATTCTTTTACTCACCATCATTGTCACCCGTCCTGGGTGGTGCCGACGAGCCGTCAAGTGACGTCAACCCCACCAAAACACCATCATGAAACCTCCGAGTTCATGACACAAAAACCCGAGTAGTAAAATGTACAAAATAATCACCAAATTCGCATCGGTTTTAAGGTCATCATAATCATTAAGTCATACGAAGTATCTCATAAGAACACATACAGAAGTTCCACCACTGTGTGTATAACCCAGCCAGTGGGTATATGGCGACAGCAGAACCAAGCGGTACGCAATTAATCTCCTCCATGCCCAGAACCAAATTGGGAATCTCACATTTCCCAAATAGCTTTTCCTCTGAGCTCCCATAAAGAGAACGTATACCACCGTAGGTAAGTCAAGGAAATCGGTGCGTCGTGCAGTGTATCGTCGGCGGCTTCGTAGCCAGAAAACTCTTTCAAAACAACCAAAACGAAATCAATCCAAATCGAACTGTACATCTTTTTCAGTGCAATCTTTCTTTAATTGCCAAAATGCCCGACACGCCGGGGCAACACTTTGTGCTCATTTCATGCTCGCACCATGAGCACTTCACTGTCATGGAGACTTTGCCTTCAAAGCCTCTAGTCTCGGACGAGTGCAAGACTCCTTCTGGGTTGGCCATCGCCTTGTACAGCTTCATGGGGATGTCGTGGTAACGCTTGCATCCGCAGCACACCACGAACAGCTTTCCAACGCGGTCGCCTCCGTGGGGCCCGGTTTGGCCGCGGCTCGCTTTTGCGGAGGAACGCGCGTCCAGATTCGGGGTGCTTCTGGTGGCCTTGGGGCGAGCAGGATGGGACGGGTTGTCCAGCTGCAGCTCTGAGGGCCTCAGGCGACCCTTGCTTCTTTCCCTCCGTCTCAGGGGCGCTGAGGCCTGCGTTGGAGATGATCCATAGCTGCTCTCGCCCGATGAATCCAAGTCCCTTCTGTTCAATGTTGGACTTCTAAGATTTGCGTTTGAGAAGGCCTCCATCACTTTCTTTGCTGCCGCTTCAATGGGGTCAATTTCCTCGTCCGAGTGAGGTGAGTCAGCCAGCTGGAATCGATCATTCGGTAAGAACTGCGGTGAAGCAGCTGCAGGCCAGTAAGGGCTGTACTGAACTCGCTCAGATTCACCAGGCTTGAGGGTCCTTGACGGGTGCTCTGAGTCGGACTGGGCCGGTGATGTATCAGGCGTGCTTGGAGGTGATGCGGACTGAAGAGCGTCGGAATATGAGGAATCGGACGAGCTTGTCGTGGGTCTCCAAGTGGGAGTAAGCTGCGCCGCCGTTGCAGCCATGTACTCATTGGAAGGTCGAGTGGCTTGGTTATGTGATGAGACATGGCCGGCATCAGTATACCTCGTCGTCGGCTGACCGCCTGCCTGAGGTAGTGTCATCGTCTCATTCTTCAGGGGGCTCGCGGGGAGGTTCGGCGAGAATCCTCCTCTGGACAGACTTCCCGAGGTCGAGACTGGCGAACTCGACGCCTGCGAGGAGTTTCCACGTCCGAATGCCGATCTGGCAGTGTCCTTGAGGTTCCACTTCGCGGTTGGCGACGTCGGGGACTCCATCGGGAATGGTGTTGGGCGGACGCCAGCCGAGGTGTTCTCATATCGCACGCTCGGTGGAGTAGCGTTGCGCCTCTCGATGAGGGGCTTCGTGTTCCCGATAGGCTTTCTGTCGAGCCGCAGACGATGGGATTCCTTGGACGCGCTTGTTGGTTCGTCCTGGCTGGGGGACTGCACAGGCTGCGACCGACTCAGGAAGCCGAGGGAATTTCTCTTCGAACTCCTCCTTGGGGGCGCCGGTGGGTTGGATCCGGCGGAGGCGGTTGATTCACGTCTGGGTCGATTGTTTGTCGCCGATGGGGGATATGCCGTCTTATCCATCTCGGTGGCGGAGTGTTGCTCCGATTGAACTTCGGGAGTTCTCACCTCGATCGGCTTTGAAGTAGGGTTCTTGTGGACGATGTTGAGTGGCTTGATCACTTCGCTTTCGTTGACAGTCCGCTCTCGTTCGTCATCCTGTGACATGAACATGGACTCGTGGGCAGTGGGTGGGCTGGTTTTAATATGAAGGCCACCGCGACGAGTCAAGCCTGTCGCATGAGCGTGGACCGGTGTCTCCGTTGACGCCACCATCTTTGTCTTTTGCTCCAACTCATCCTCAGTATCATCCACGGCGCATTCGTCACTGATGCTCGCAGCCTTCTTCTTAGCACGAGCACTCCACAGGTAGATATTGGCGGAGTCTCGCTTGGACGGGGATCTAGGCGACATCGCGGCCTGGTTCCTGGCATTAGACGTCTGGAGGGAGATAGGCGGGTAGGCTCGACGTTGCATGTCGGCCTCCCTGTCCCGGCTCGGCTCGGGCGGAGTCTTGAGTGGTGTAAAGGAGCCATGTCCAAGAAACGACTTTCGCAGCGCAGGGTGCACGGTGCTGGTTCCCTTGGTCTGGTCTTCTTGGACTTGCTGTGAGAAATCCTGCTTCTTCTTATCCAGCTTGACGCCGCCCAGGAAACCAGAGGCGCTGGTCTGGTCCCAAGAACCGCGCCGAATCTCAAACGAGTTTCGAATGGCAGAGGTCAGCGAGCCCGACCGCCTGTGCTTGGGCTTGTCGGAAGGCTCATCAGAGTTTTTGCTATCCTTCCTCCCGATCGACAGTCCCAGAAGACTGGAAGACCTGGTCTTCGGTTTCGTTGGGCTTGTCGGGTAGGAGAGGATCTGGGCTTGGGCGACCACAGTCGGAGAAGGAGGTGGCGCCTTGCTTAGACGTCTACCTCGAGGCTTGGTTTCGATGGGGACGGGGGCTTGCTCCCTCCCTCTTCTCTCCTCTCGTTTCTCTTCCCTCTTCTCCTCACGCTTCTCTTCTTTTCTCTCCTTCTTTTCTTGCTTCTGGCGGCCATACGCCTCCCAACTCGGCGACTGGCAAATGGATCTCTGCTCCTCGACATCCGGAGGGAAGGCGAAAGCCACCGTCTTATGAGCGGACTTGCCTGGCATCGATACCGGAGCTGACAGATTCCTTGAGTGGCCGTATTCTTTAGGGATCGGCTTCCGCTGTATCATGGCGGGCGATTCAGAGGGGTGTGAAAACAACGGTGGTGGCACAGGGCCATAATTGCGAACGGGGGGAGGCACCTTCTTGCCGTCCTTGGGCACCAGCTCGAAGCGGCGAGGCTGAGGAGCGGGACTTGGCGGGACGGAGCCAGATGAAGACGATTGGTGCGAGTTTGGTGCTGAGCCTTGTGCACGGTGAAACTGGGAGGATCAAGAAACATTAGCATGGGACTCGTAGCGAGGAAAGGCGTGTTTGAAAGGAACCGGCTCACCACCATCTTCTTCTCTAGAGAGAGCATGCGCTGCAAGCTGTTGGACCGCGTGCGGCCCTGGGGCTGGGCGGATGCAGACATGGTTGGTTAATTCAGAGCGATGCTGAGGGGATGATCTGCGATCTAGCTACCGGCGAGGTGCTGTTGTGTGTGAGGCCACCCGAGGCATGCGAAATATGCAGCAGATGATTCAGTGGTGTTTTGTACGCGGTACAGCTTGCTGCAGAGGGCCACGAGGGCGCTGGGTGAATTGCAAGCGTCGAGGGTGTAGCTATGTGAGTGACGGGTGCGGTTGGTAGGTAGATGGCGGGCGTGTTATGATTTGAGGCTCCCAAGGCGACGGCGCATCAGTTTGCGGGATTGGCGGTTTGTTGTCGTGTTTGTGTAGCAAATGGTGTGGTTTCTCTTCTCATTGCCCTCCTTCTTTTCCTTCTTCTTGGTTGTCCTTGTTGAAAAAAGGGACACGCGAATGAAGCCGGGAAGCGAGCGACGGCGTTGAACGAGTGTACGGAAAAATCAGGGACACAGTGATTCGCCAACAAGAAGCGGTGGACGATATTTGGAGAGGAGGGGGAGGAGGAGAAAAGGCGGAGGGGAGTAGGCGTAGTCGCGTGATGGGGAGGGAATCTGGTGATACGACGGGAGCAGTGCAGAGCTGAGAAGTGCAGATCAGAGAAGCAAGAACTGCGATGGGATGGGTTTCTCCCGCAAGCAAACAAAAAAGTTGTTGGGTGGGAAATGCAAATGGAAATGGAAATGGATGTGACTGCTGGGATCAAGCCTGTAGTTACATATGGCAGATGCAAGTGACCTGGTGCTGCTGCTCATTTTTGCTGGGACTCTTTGTCCCCCTCGATCCATCCGCGATGCCGATGGATGTGGACTACGTTATTTTTGCCAGCTGCGCGCCAGCTGAGGAGCAGCGGTGGTCCCGGTAAGCGGGATGCGGGAATGCGGGATGCGGGCCCTTCCATCGAATTCAGGTGCCATCAGCAGATGGATCATGGATCATCATGGATGGCCCGGCTGTTGTTGGGTTGGGCGTATCCATGTCCGTCCATCGTCCATCCCGTCGCTTAGACGAGACTACCGTACGAATACAAGCCCCGGGCTGGCCATACAGGGCTCATTCCAATGGACATGACAGTACGAAGTAGGTCCGGGGGCCCTATGAACGGGGCCCGGGCATCTCGTACCCCCACCATGGCGGGCAGCTTCGTGATTTTGCCTTTCACTGACGATGGCCTCCGTCGTGCTCTGGGCCGTCGTGGGGTGATGCCATCGCCTCGCTTCCAAAGATTCCGTTGCGGTCATCGATTTAGCTGGAACAGAAGCACGCATGGAGCTTGGCCTGCAGCTAAGCATCTAAACAAGCTAGAGCTGGGAGGAGAGTCAACGGAAAGAAGCAAAGACGCCTGGCTTGGAGGGCCAAAGAAGGCTTAATCGGCCGAGTGAATACGAACTGACAAGGTGGGCACCAAGCATCAGTGTGGCTGACCCAGGATCTGCGGGCAACCACTGGCAGCGCATCGCAGCGCCAATGGCACCACGTCCACGGCGAGTTGCAGGCTCATTGAGGGGAATTAGTCTATCTTGGATGGACAGCCCGTGGTGGATGCCCCCGCGACGCCCGGCCTGCCCCAGTTTCCCGTCCCAGATTTAGGGCCGCCGACAAGGGTGAACCTACACAAGGTCCAAAAATAGCACCGCACTGCAAGTCGTCTATCTTGGGCATGTTTTTTTCTGGGATTGATTGATTGATTCTCCGGTATCTGGAGCGGATGGCCGATGGAACTCCGGCCTTGCAGTTCTGGGATATGGTTTCGCGCCTGGGCCTGTTCCCAAGCAAGGCATTGGATGTGTATGACAATAACACCGATACCGTCTCCAATCCATACGAGAACCGTGGATTGTAGGCTGTTGCGGTGCGGGCAATGGTAGTCGAGCTCTGGAAGACTAAAACCTGCAGATGGCAAAAAGTGGCTGGATTGGTGCTCCTGGGCCATTGGCTTTCGGGCCTCGGGATGCAACGCCCCAGCTGAATGTTGTGTCCGTGGTCCATCAACTAGAGCTTGGAGAATGAACTATTCCTCCAGTCTGCAACCAACCCTGGTCATGCCATTCGTGCTTTCGTCCAGCTAGCCTGGGAGGCGAGACCTTGGCTAGGGCAATCTAGCTGTTGCATGCGGCCATGCACGGCCCTGCAAGGCGATGCGAGGTGATGTGATGGGCGCGAGCAGTGGTGTTGTGCTGTTCGTGTTGCCGCGTGCTAGGCCCATCCCGGGAGCGCCATGCCCCATCCATGTGTGAAAGAAATCCATCCAGACCGTTTTGCCGATGCGGTGTGGTTCTGAAAACTAGGTGCGCGGATACGGGCCAGTCAGTCGCACGTACCGGCGGCTCCTCCAGCTGAGGGCGATGACGATGGTGATGACGCCAGAGGCAATCCATCCCCAAGCAAAACACATCCGATGTTGTGAATCTCCATCAGTGCCATCGTGGGAGACGCCGTAGGTTCCAGCCCAGCAATGGAACGCAGCACCATCACCAACAAATGCACCCGACCTCAACAGGAACAACTCGGGTCGCCGGCAAAACGGTGCCTGATCCTTTCGATGCAGCAGGTCGTGATCGGCGCTGCTGGGTGGGTGGCTCCAGTGATGCATCTCGTATTTCTGGTTGCCCAGCGCCAATATTGATTGCGCAGTAAGGGCCCGCTGAACCCTGCTGCTTCGGGCCCGAATTAGAATGCCCAGGCCTGGTAAAAAAAATTTGCCCCTCCTCGATCGCTTCACGTGGGCTGCTCCCTCGTAACCGTCCGCTGTCAACATGCGCTCGTCTCGCATGTCGCCGAGAGAGTTGAAGTGGTGCCGACCTTCTCGAATGCCCACCCTGCCATCTGAGCTGGACGAGGGTAGAGAAGTGTGGTGGTGCTGCAAGCACTAGATGCAATGGCACGCTGACCACCTTCGATTGAACCCCTCCATAAGCTCACCCACTTTCTGACACTGGCGTTTTCTGTCGAAAGTCGGCTACCCTAAACCCTCGCTCCCAGATCAAGATTTTAGAGTTACTTTGATCTTTAATCCCTTTCTACTTATATCGATTATTTATTCTTGTGTCGGTTCTCTTTTTTATCAATCGTATGAGTATTTGATTCATTGACAGGCCTCTGTCATATTCTACGGTCTGTTAGTTAGAATCCTGCTCTGCATTCGACCTCGGAGCAAATTAACTAAGGTACGGCGCAAAAACACTCGACAATCCCTCACAAATTCGCCTTTCCATGCTTGCTTCCGAAAACAGTATCAGGCTTTCTAGCAAATATCAAAATACCTCCCACAAGCCACCCAAACATTTTGCGTTGATGAGGACCAAGTGCATCAGGTACAGAGTACAGCTTGTACACCATCAACATCACTACTTCCCGTAGCGACGGTATCTATAATACGAGTAACGTTGACCTGCATGATCTCGGCCTCATCCACTGAGTTACATTCCACCGGGGGACCTTGCAGTTCGATGAACAGCTCGCATCTCATGCAATGGCCCTTATTCCTTTGTCACTCAGGTCCAGCTGTCGCCACCGGGACGGAGGAACGCACATCAAGGAGCGATGTAACCGTGATTCAAGCGCAAAATTGCTTCCCTAATTGGTGGATACAAGATGTTTGTGTAAGCGCGATGCTGCCGTTCGCTGCGAACCTCACAACGAATGGGCAGCCCTATTTACCGAGACCAGATGCTGCTCAAGCTATTGTCTAAAGCACATGTTGAGCTGCCCGTCAGCTAGCTCCATGGGCCATTTACAGTAAACAAGCGGTCTCGGAGTGTTAAGACGGGATCGAGATACAAACTTTTCATGTCGATCGTGTGGTCTTCAGACTTTTTTACAATTCATTCCTCCAAGACTCGTTACTTTGCACGCCAGGCCAGACCACCTGATCCATGATGACTTCAAGAGTTGACGCTGGAGTGGGACGGATGGATTACCTAAGCCAAGTGGCAACCGGCGGGGAAATTTTATCCGGCAGGGCATCGTGTCCCCGCTCACGTGATAGCCTCCTCGCCGCCCCAGCCCACAACGATTTGCCAAATTCCCCAAAAATCTTTGGTGCGCCTCCGACGACGACTCACCATCCACATCACCACCAACCAAATCAGTCACCATGGGTAAAGTTCACGGATCTCTCGCCCGTGCCGGTATGTCAACCCCCAATTTTCGCGATGCCCGTTTTTCATCGTCGCTGACATTTCCACAGGCAAGGTCAAGTCGCAGACCCCCAAAGTACGATCCCTCGATTTCCCTCCATCCCGTTCCGACGACTCCGATGACTGACCATCTCGCCCTACAGGTTGAACCCCAGGAGAAGTCGAAGGTCCCCAAGGGCCGTGCTCTCAAGCGCATCAAGTACACCCGTCGATTCGTCAACGTCACCCTGACTGGTGGCAAGCGGAAGGTGAGCAGAACGCTTCGCGTTGAGACGTCTTTGGGAAGAACGGGAGTGCTGACTCGGAGAACAGATGAACCCCAACCCCGGCGCTGCCTAAACGACTTGCTACGCAAAGCGAGGATAAGTGGTATTTGGAGGTTGGCTTGCGAAACCGTTCACCGATGGATGCTTCAATCAGCTCTGGGAAGATGGGTTAGTCGGGTCGCTTGATAGGCTGAGCGCCCTCTAAAGAAAAGAGAGGTGCAAAGAAGCACTACGGCCCTACGCGGCGTCTGGTGTCGGTTGTCAATACAACAAACATTTGTTCGCAATTCGAGATGCGCTTACGGCGCGGTCCTCTGTGATGACGGTGTGGAAAATGCCGGCAGAATCCAACCTAAACGAGAGTTCACCGGAAAACTACGATGACTCTCTATTGCAATGGACGTTTGACCCTGTACTTCCCTGGAACACCGTAGACATGGTCTTTTTGCCCCCGGCGTATCATGCCGAGTGACTCACGCCGGCCGACGTAGCTTCGCTGGGGTCAGAACTTCGATGACGCTTTGTCAGATGGCGAAACAGTCGAGCTACTCTCCCTGGCAATGGCTTTGAATAAACCATGAATGCGATCAACTCGAACCCCGGATTTCGTAGCAACGGCCCCGTAAGAGAATCCCGAATTGAGACACCTCAAGTGCCCAAGTCGACGAGAGCGTTCAAATGCTAAATCACGTGATGTGAATTCTTGAACTTCAACGACGCCTGTAGGTGGTGCCCCGCGAAGAGCTTCACTTCACCGCGACCACGCGCCTCCAACGACCTCGCCATCCTCAATCCCGACCCCCCGCAATCCCATCTTCACAATGGCCGACGTAGAGATGGACGTCGACGTCGACGCCGACAATGCGTCACCCCCGCCCGCCGTGCTCAACGAGTCCGACCTGCAGACGCACACCAAGGCCACCGCCGTGCGCTCTATCGAGGGCTGGATCATCGCCGTCACGAACGTCCACGAGGAGGCCGACGAGGAGGCGCTCCAGGACCTGTTCGGCGAGTTTGGAGAGATCAGGAACATGCACCTTAACCTGGACCGCCGGAGCGGTTATGTCAAGGTACGGAAGCCTGGTTGCGGCTGGACGCATGTTTTTTTCCCTTCGACGAGGCTGACGCTAGACTCTGCGGTAGGGCTACGCCTTGATCGAATACACCACGCTGGAGGAGGCCCGCGCCGCCATCGACGGAGCCCACGACACGAAGCTGCTCGAGCAGACCATCCAAGTCGACTTTGCCTTCGTGCGCCCTCCGCCCGGCAAGGCTGGCCGCGGCGGCCGCGGCGCTGGCGGTCGCAGGGGAGGACGCAGCCGTAGTCGCAGCCCGATGCCCAAAGAGCCCGAGGCGCGGGAAGAGGGCGAGGAGCGCGAGTGAAGAGAGGCAGAGGACGTGCGGGTTCAGGACGAAAAAAAAAGATGCTCTGAGGCGGCAACAGAGCAGTTAAAACAGTACAAGCATAGAAGGGAATTGCCGGTGTGTCTTTCCGAGATGGTCAAGAGCACGTCGGCACGTCTAGTTTCATTCTACGAGGTACGTCGACCCCGTTCTGGCTCATCGACACGCCTCTGACCGAGCAGCAGATCAGAGCAAGATTGGGATACACGCCCTTGGGCCATACAATTGGCACTCTCTCAATGAACGGGACGAGAGGTTGATGCGTACACGATGGGAAAACACTACTTAGACGTGGCTACGCGCTTTCTAAGTTTTTCTGGACGACCACGTCTTGCTTGGATCTTTCGAGGCAAGATATGTATCGTGATAATGTTAAAATGGGAACACCACAGCGCTGAAAGCGGTTCTGAGCGTCTGGTGTATACTATATCAAACCTGCCGAACGAGAACACTGAAATGGAAGCTATGCAGTTCAAATGCTACTCTCTGAACGTGACGACATATAATTTGTGTCTGTCTTGGAATGCTATTTCAATCCTGAGGCCTACTTGGGCTTCGGATGCTAACTTTAATAAAGGAGTGACGAGAATAATCAGACAAGAACTAACATCTATGCAACCCGACTATGGAGATACCGGCGGCGTAGAACCTCGTTTCGCCCAACAAGCCTACCGGCAGCGGGTGATGCCACCCCTTAAAACACCCAAGTGAACGACTCCTTCACCTGAAACTTTGTTGTTCGCCTGCACGGGTCAGCATTCTTGCCAAGTACTTGTTTGGGTTTCTTGTCTTACCTTATATCTGCGCTCGACGCACCGATGAGCACCTGGAAAGCACCCTCCTCGGCGATCCACCCGGGGACCGCCTCGTCGTAGTACCCTACCGCGTACTTATCCAAGGTGATGGTGATGTGCCTCGTCTCGTCCGCATCGAGGAACACCTTCTCAAAGGCCACGAGCTCCTTCTCCGGCCGCGGCAGGCGGCTCTTCTCGTCGTGGATGTAGACCTGGACGATTTCGGCGCCGGCGCGGGCTCCGACGTTGGACACGGCTAGGGTGATCTTGATGGCACCGTCGGCCGTGAGCATGCGCGTTGACATCTCGGGGCGGCCGTACTCGAAGGTCGTGTACGAGAGGCCGTGGCCGAAGGGGAATAGCGGCGCGATCTTGGTGTGATCGTAGTGCTTGTACCCAATGTACAGGCCCTCGCCGTACAGGACCTTTTGGTTCTCGCCAGGCCAAGTGTGCCAGGCTGGGGTGTGCTCGATACGTCTGGGAAACGTGGACTGTTGGACGAATTATTAGTGTCTATCCCTGACGAGGCTTTGTCTAACTCACTGGTAGCTTTCCGCTTGGGTTCTGAATCCCGAACAGGACATCGGCGATGGCGTTGCCGGCCTCTTGGCCTTGATACCATCCCTGGATGATGACGGGAACATGGTCGGCCCAGGGCATGTGAACCGGACTGCCCGACTGATTGACGACGATAGTACGAGGGTTGGCTTTGACAACCGCTTCAATCAGCCGGTCCTGGCTCCCGTCCACGGGGAGGTCCATGGTCTGACGGTCGTAGCCCTCCGACTCCCACTCGGCATCGACGCCGACCATGACAACCGCCACATCCGCGGCTTGGGCAGTTTCGACAGCTTGCTGGATGTAATCGACTTGGTCCTGCTCCTTGAAGCCGATGCGACAGCCGCCGTACTTGTGCGTGATGCCGAACTGCTTCTGCTTCGAGACAGGGCGCAGCTCGTTGGTCATCTCGATTTTGAGCTCCACCGCCTTGTCGGCCTGCATGTCAACATCGACGAGGTAGTCGATGGAGCCGTCGAACATGGCCTCGCCCTCCTCCGTCCATTCCCAGAGATCGAGGACGAGCTTTCCGTCGACGTAGAGCTTCCCGGGGCCCACGCTCATGAAGCTGATGGTGTGCTTGCCTGTTGTCGAAGGCGTAAGGTACGTCGTCGCAATTGCGGACCACTCGGGACCGACTTGACTGAGAGGTGCCGAGTCCCATAGGAAGAGGTCGGTGTTGGTCCTTCGCTGGACGACAACCGGGCTGCCCTGGAACTGGTCGCCAGCATACCAGTCGATGTTGACGCCCGGCTTACCAGACTTCTCGGTGCAGTACTTGGACGCAACCGGCAGCCACTTGTGAATGTGACAACCTTGTGCGAAGGCCACGTCCTTCTCGGCGACCTTGCGGATGCTCTCAAGAGGGATGGTATTGTAGTAAGGGTTGAGACTCGCGCTGCCGCCGCCGCCTGCAATGGCGCGGTTGGCGTTTGGTCCTATGACGGCGACCTTGGTGGTTTTTGGGCAGAGGGGAAGGATGCCATCGTTGTTCTTGAGAAGTGTCAGACCCTCGTGGCCTGCTGCTCGTATGAGCCTTCTCGTCTCCGCTCGATTGTCCATTCGCTCAGGAGCCTCAGACGACATATCACCTCCCTTTAGACGTTCCACTAGGGTTAAAACGTTCTCGGCGGCCTTGTCTATGTCCGCCATGTCGATCTCCCCTTCGTTCGCAGCAGCGATGAGCTTTTCAAGACGCCATTTCGAGGAGTATGGGAATTCAATGTCACATCCGGCTTGAACGGATTCCACAATGGAGTTGGTACCGCCCCAGTCAGAAACAACGGTGCTATGCGATGTTAGTAAAAGTCCATGATGGCTATAATGGCCTGGTGCTGACCCGTCGTAGCCCCATTCACCGCGCAGAATATCCTTGAGCGTGTGCGTGTTCATGTCGCAGTGGACGCCATTCAGGAGGTTGTAGGAAGTCATGAGAGCCCATGGATTTGCTTCCCGAATAGCAATCTCGAAAGGCCGTAGATATAGCTCGCGAAGCGGTCGTTCCGTGATGAGCGAGTCTATTGTCAGTCTATGCGTTTCCTGCTCGTTTCCAACAAAATCTAGTCGATCTTTAGTATCTGCAAAAGTCTCGAGTTCGGATGTTGCAACTTACGCTTGATGGTCGCGGCCACCCCTTTATCCTGAAGCCCCTTGATGTATTGCGCAGCTAATTTGCCAGTGAGGAGAGGGTCTTCGGAGAAGGACTCAAAGTTTCGGCCGCCGAGGGGATGACGATGCATGCAGACAGTCGGGGCGAGAAGCATCTCGGCCGATCTCGCTCGAGCCTCGGCAGCTAGATGCTGACCGACTTCATAGAGGATCTTCTTGTTCCATGTCGCTGCCAAGGATATGCCACAAGGGAACAACGCCGCCTGTAATGATCAGCAAACAGCTACCGGAACAGAATAAGAGAACAAACCTTGGTGCCACCCACGAAGACGCCGCCACGAGCGCCATTTGGGCCATCGGTAGTCTTGATGGCGGGAATACCCTTTTCGGGAATTGCTTTCGTCCTCCAAAAGTCGGCAGCGGTGAGTAGCGAAACCTGAGAGAAGAGATCAGAAGAGATTCCTTCGAAGCCATTAGTGGGCCAACAACCTTCTCCTTCAAGCTCAACTTGGCCAACTTTTCTTTGGCTGCCAATCGGGTGTTCTTGAGGAGTTGAGTCTTCTGTTGGGGACTAGATGGCGCAGAGTACTCCGTGTCAGGGGTCGAAGGGGTGTTTGAATCGTTCATATTGACAGTATTAAGAACTAGGTGATCTTCTTAAGACTTCAACTAAGATCACAGTGTTAGTTTATCCCTGGAATGAACTGTTTCGAATTGTATGAGGTGCTTACAGCTGTTTGGTCTCACTTAGGTTCGTGGGGACAGTGGACGGTGCACGATGTACGAAGCAGAATAAAGAGGATCAGGATGAGAAAGCAACGAGATCAATATTGTCCAGACTTAGCCTAGATTGCACGAAGCCCATGCACTTTACCAGTTAAATGGCGTGTGAATGCAATATAGGCTGGGTTGGTAGGATGAGGCAGGTTGGAATAAGGGCACCAAGGACGCACAGGTGACAGCGACTAACTTATACGGGCAACCAGGCTTTGGGAATCGGAGAGTCTGAGGCGCAAGGCATCAGTATGGTCATGTCATCCGTTCTTTAGCCGCATGTAAATAAACTCGTGCTAGTGAGAAAGCCCGAGTTCCAGCACTGGTTTGGAAGGCTTCCACACTGGCCGGAGCTGGGGTGTGTGCAGTAGCGGGCATGCAACGGCATACCGAGGCCATACGGGATCCATGTTCCAAGCGGCAGCCTCGGGACCCGCCTCCATCAAGGCCTGAAGGGGAAGCGGAGGGAGGGACGAAGGTGAGAGAGAGGCTGAGGGTGAGAGCTAGGTTACGAGGGGGTTCCGGGATACCGCCGGGGAGGAGACGATGGCGGAGTCGCGATTGCAGGGGAGTGACGGACGTCGGGTTAGGATGTGGGAGAAATGCAACTCTTTGCAGGGCGTTGGACGAACTAGCGCGTTTCGATGATATAACGACATCGGTATGTACGGACCGTGTCAGCGGTAGTCGGCCCTCCAGCGGACAATCCCGTACGGCTAGAGATCATCTGACAAGAAAGTTGAAGCATGTAGCCCGTAGCCGTAAAGCATGGGAAGCACCGAGGCCAATTGCTTGGATTGTGGTGCGAGGAGGATAACTGGATAAGGCGATAGGGCTTGCAGATGATCAGCGCAAGGACTGTGCATCGCCAGTCAGTTGGCCGATCAGAGCCCAGAAGGTGGCAGTCATGCAAGGCCGATTGATGACCCGACAATTGTGCAATAGGTTGCCACGTTGCAGTGCGTCCGGGCACGTCTCGATGGTGTCGAGTAGGTAGTAGGCAATATTGGTGAAGGAGGGTTGGGTTCTTGTTTTGGTGTTGACAAAACAAAAGTTGAAGATTCCCCACAATGCTTCAGCTCGGGCTGGGAATGAGGCGCCGGCCTAGGTGCGAATGGGAAAAGTGAAATCCATGGCTGGTGATCCATCGTATTCATTGTGAAGCCCGGTTTCATAGTTGACCATGTCATGGAAGCAGTGCCGAGTGGCAGAGTTTTTTCCACGTCGTACAGCACTGCAAGTACGCAGGATCAAGTACCTCAGGCCAACACCATTCGATTGCCTGCACTCTGCAAGCTGCAAAAGAAGGTGTGCGGTGTCTCGGCCCGGGTTTCCTCTGGCTCGGCGGCGCAACCGGGACGAGCGAGAGCCGCCAACCGTTGTCCCCGGGGGGTTCGGCCCCGCGCCGTTGGAGAGATAGCGCGCGGGTCAGCGCTGCAGCGATCCAGCGATAGTGGTTCGACCCAGCAGGACGGAAACGGAAACCGGGGGAGCAGGAGTTGTGGGAGTAAGCATCGTTGGTTGATGTCAAGGAAGACAGCATAAACATCCTGGGCTATATAAGATATCGTTTAAGTTCTTCGTATTTGCCTGAGGCAGTCGAGTGGGGAGACCCGCCGCTATCAGGAGAGGAAGGCACATTTCAGTGTTCACGGCCGAGCACCTTCCCCACGAAATGGAACGTCGTCGCCGATGCCTCGATGCCCAGGCTTCAAGCGCAAGGAGCCAAGGACAAACACCAAATAAGGCAAAGCATCGAAGAAAATGACGGGTTTTCTTGAAACAACCTCCTGCCATCCGCACCAATTCTCCAAACATCGCATTTCTTGCAGCACCGTCACCGACCATGATTATATGTTCGCAGCTGTCTGTCCTGATTGTCGATTCTGGACTGTCAACCGTCGGCCGGTTCGCGATGTCCAGTTGCCCGTCCTAGTGCCACGCTGTTTGCCCACCGAGATCCGTGGCGGGAGATCAAACAAGCACAAAGCTAATAAATCTTCCCGGCCGGTGAACTCTGGTCCTTTCACCAACACCTCTACTGGGCAATATGGGTTTATGACTTATCGCCTGCCGAAGCCTGACAAAAGCAGAACATTTGCCGTCGTGCATCGCAATCGGCCGCTCCAGATCCTATTTCCCGAACCCCTGTGCCGGCGCCCGTCTGTCTCCGGTCAATCACGACGCAGCTGCAGCCGGCCCTTCGCTCGCAGTCAGCCCGGCTTGTTAGTGGCGCCTTTGGCCTCTGGTCTTTGGCCGCCTCGTTGTCTGCCGTGCTGCCATGCATTCCCTAGCCCGGGCTCGTTCCAATTCGGCAATCTCGCTCCACGAGCTTGACTCCCAGTCGCGATCTCGTGTTAATCCGGGCTCAATCTCGTCCAGCAGGTCCAGCAGCGGAAGCCATGGACCGTCGTCCCAAGACCAGGGCTCTGGTCAAAGCCAGGACCAAGAACAAGACCAGGAACAGGACCAGAACCACGATCAAGACCGAGGCCATGACGACGGACACAGGCACCACCATAATTATTCGGAGCCACGTGGAGCAGGGACCGCCGGCACGGCGGGCTCTGAATCCGGCGACGCATCCGAGACGCCGCCGCCTTGGCAGGAGAGGCCTGTCTCCCGCCTGGCCACGTTCTGGGGATCCCATGTAAGCTGCGAAGTGGATTTTGATGCTTGTCGCGATCATCTAGGTACGCATTTGATTTTTTTATCTTTGTTATCGTTTAGGTGCTTTCTCGTTCTTCACATGCTGCATTGCCGCGCCTATCACAGGGCATGCGAGCTGCTCCCTGCCTAGTGACATCTCCATAGAGACTCAGAAGTCCGTACTCTTTGGCCCGTTTGGATGCTTCGTTACATGCGTTCGCGAGCTTAAGTCCTCCACATATCGCGGCAGGCTTCTCCTGCATCTGATAGAATTTCGGCAAGCTTCTCCCGCACCTACTTGATGAGGCATGTTGCACTCGCAGCTTGTACCTCCGAGCTGGATTGATGCCTTTTGCATCCATGGCACGCCATCTGTGTGGCTGGTGATGCCAAATCCGTGCCAGGTTTGAAGCTGATCACAATGGCTTGCTTTTCCCAGCGTTGTTGATTGCATTGGTTGACGATTCTTGACTATCTTTCGTGGAAAAATCTGTCATCTATTACCGTGCTAATCTGATACCTCCTTGTAGCAATCGAAAGGACCTTTCTTGGCTATTTACGAACCTCGATGATGATGTCAATGCTCGGCACAGCAGTTGCCCAGCTTTTCCAAATTACGAGTCATGACTCGGGCTTTGGCTATACTCAGGTAGGAAAGCCAATGGCAGCTGCGTGTTTTGGCTTTTCCATCGGAACGATACTCCTGGGAGCGGTACGCAGCTGGAGGCACCAACGTACCTTGATTCGCGGGAATGCATTGGCTGGTGGTTTCGAGATTCATGTCCTCGGCATTGGGACCTTCTTGGTATGTCAGTCCCGGTTTAAAATGAATCGCCCTAACATTTTTAGCTACTTGCTGTCTTTTTCGGGTTCATGACTGCGATTGACGCCGTCCAAGCGACCTCTCCCGATACGCCAGTGACCTGAGGGACATGCTCTAAGCAGGATAGCAACGGATGTCTTAAAAGCGCATTTGCGTACATCATGCGCATGCTCGATTTCAGTGGAACGTACAGTAGAAAGGCAGCCTACGCCTTGCTATACACGACTGGAGAGTGTCTGACACGCTCGAGGTTCAAAACCTCAAAGGTCACAACATGGTGGAGGGTAAGGGTACCTGGATTTGAGCGACATCTGTCAAGGCTCTGCACGATACATTTTGAGGTGCAGGGAATCAACTACTCGAACATGATGTTGAGATTCACTACTCACACATGGTACGCTGGCCCGCTTGAGGGGATGCAGGAAAGAGACTGGAAGAAGCGTCATCCCAAATGCCCTGCTATTGGTGTCCAAGAGTCCGGAAGGCTACATCGATTCTTGTTGACGACGAAAGCCCGACAACATCAGTGCTACTGACAGGGACATCTTAGAGGTGAGCAGCATGAAGATCTGTACATCAAGCAGGAAGACAACTGGTGGATATATGGTACAAAAACACCCAAACTTCAACGGAGAACCGAATAAAAATAATCCAACGGCAATCATCACGGAGTCTTTTTACCCTTCGCATCTTTTCGTCCTCGTTGCCTCATCCTAACCTCCTTTCGACTTGCTCTGGAGTTCATAGCTGGCCTGTCCTTAGCTCTGTTGATCTGTTAATGAATTGGGAAGAATGGCAGACCGGTTGGAGACATACCTCACTATGGGCAACCTGATTGTTCCATCGAGTTCGTCGTCTTCATTACTTAGTTCAACTGGCCCGCAATGCCGCTTGGCTGGTGGGCCGGCCGACAAAGATAGATCCGATATACCGGAGTCAGGGCTTGCTGGGAAGATGTTCCAAGCCGACTGGTTTGATTCGGGGGCGATGCCGAGATTGGACATTACCTCAAAGGTGTTGCTCTGAGGAACGGTGGGCCTGGGCGATGTGGTCTCATCCTCAATGCAGCGCCCCTTTCCCTTGCTCCTGTGGCATGTGGTTGGACGAGATGTTGAAGCCTGGTCGTGGCCATCACTGTCAACTACTTGCCAGCTCGAGCTATCAGACAAACCTGCCGGTACGTTCTTCGGCAAAAGACGCTGAGTATTGGAGGCTGATTCGCCGGGTGTTATGGCTCGCAGACCCATCATCCGCATCTCATATTTGTCTTCGTCTTGCAAGTATACGTCTAGCCGGCTTGTCATGGAAGGTGTCGAAGGAAGGCTCGGCTCAGAGGGAAGTCGTGGACACCCATCTTCCGGGCTGGGCTCCCGGAGCTTGCTCATGGAATGAAGCTCCTCGGGCTCCAAGAGAAGAAGAGGAGACTTGGCCGAGTTGTACGGAGTCTGAACGAGGTCATCGTTGGGGAATCGATGGGCGTGACGGAACAGCCTGCCGATGGGTTAGCATCTCTGGTCTGGTGCGATGGATACAACAGTGTTGACGTACTTGTCCTTGGATGCCGTGGTGGCATCGTCGAGGCTGATGCTGCTGCCCCGCCTGGATGGCTCGCTGGAGCTGGTGGGCCGAGACGGCGATGGGCGGGAGGAGTCAATACCTTGGAGACAGTCCATGATGGAGGAGGTATGAGATGTGATGTTGGTGGGGAGGTGTACAAAGGTATTGTTCCTGCTTGGGAACAAAGCTGGGAACAAAGCTGGGACAAAGGGCTTCACTTGAGCAAACAAGACTCGAAAAACATACTAATTCATCTCTCAGAAGACGTTGCTGGCCTATCCTCAAGGTCAGACCCGACAGAGAGGGACCGGGCTTCTATATACGCTGCGCCGACAAGGCCAAACGCCATCTTGGGCCCGACGGTCTGGTCCAGCCCGCAGATCAAGGATGCGCACCACCACCCCCGAACGGGTTCCCGCCTTGTCAACCGCCCTCATCTCCCTGTTCCCGCAGCCGCCAAAGAAAAAACAAAAGAAGGCAACCAAGCCACGGTCCATGCAGCGCAGAGACCCAGCGGTCCGGGCCCGTCCAACGGGCGACATGCCCCGGCCAATGGACGCCCCGGGTCGAGGATGTGGGGGACCGGTGTGCTGGGCTGGCGGGAGACTGGGGTTTTGCGGCTCACGGGGTGGTTCGCCAGCCCAGACCGCCGGGTTGGAAGGGGGGATCGACGAGCAGATGTGACAGATGGGGATGCAGGCGGTTGGATCCAAGGCATTTTCCACCGCGTCGAGCCTTGTTCAGCTGCGGCCACGACGGAAGAAGCAAGTGGTGTCATACAGGCCGAGCGAGGAGAACCAGAGCCAAGGAGACCCGAGGCATGCATTCTTCTCTCTGCAGCCGGGGGAAAAGAGGAGAGACGACACGAAAACCGCCAACGAACGAGTGGTCCGTCGGTGATAGGCACTGCTAGACCCGACAAACAGGGCGGCGCAGAGTCCCATCCAACAGCGTCATGTCCGAAGGCCTGGTAAGCCCCTGGCAGGGCGGGGCGCCGGGGGGCGGTTCATGTTCCCGGAGCCGTGTCGCTGGGATTTTTTGTCGACGAGGGCTGCGGTTGGATCTGGATTTGGATCGGGTGGGTGGGAATCATGACTCGGGTTGCTCGTTGACCGAGACACGCTCCTGGATGCCGCATGTGTCGTGTCGATGACTTGTCACGCACGGCAGTTGGACTCTTTAACAACTCAAAACGATACATCACTTCCCGAAGCCGAACACGGCATTCATTCCCAGGACCCAGAGAAAACCCCCAACATCCCAACGCCCGCCGTTACACGTCGTCCCCCCATCCATCGGATCACCAGCTGCCAGAAATCAGGCTGCGTTGGCCCGCCCCCTACCAAGCCACCTCTTTGCGTTTTTACTCGCGCCGTGTGCATGCCCCTTTACCGGGGAACGAACCCTGTCAGCTACCGGCGGTGGAAGAAAGAAAAGAACAAGGCGGGTGGTGCGCCTTGTGAGGAAGAGTGGGGTGTGCCTCATCGTCAATACAATGAGGACGAGGAAGTGTATGATGTGTCCGCGCGAGACATTGTCTCAGTGGTCAGCGTACTCCACCGGCCGCAAGCAGGATGAATGATATGATGATATGACAATGACGTTGGTGTGACCATCAACTTATGCTCGTGAGTGGGTTCGCATTGTTACAAGTAATGTAGTGTATTTGTAGCATAGGTAGGCACAGTCTCATGCCCACAAAAACAACTCCCAAGATGCCAAGTGTATAATATTGAATCCCGATTCCAATGCCCGTCGAACAATAAAACGAAGAATAAAAAAACACCGGTAATGCCAACGCTGTTGAATAGATTTCATGCCATGTCTGACAGAGGATACTGTCCCTGCCTTTGTCGCTCTAGTGTCTTACAGCTCATCTCGTCGAAGGTCGGGGAGTTGGAACTTCCACCATCTGGGCGTAACGGGTACGCCCAGCCAAAACTGGTACAGACGCACAAACTCAGACTTCACAATGTTCCAGCTGTAGGGCGAGACGTTAGTATTGAGAATCAGGTTGGAACGGTTGGGGGAAACTTACATTGTCTTAGGACCCCGGACCCAGCCCTTGAAGATTAGCTTGAGGGCCACTTGAAACCGAGCCATCTCGTGGTTGAAGCGGTCGCTGGGCGTGTCGCTGGGCGGCCCCTCCCTTTGAAGCCTGATGAATTCGATGAGGTCCGGGTCTTCGTCCTCGAGCTCCCGCGATTTGGCCGCAGCAGCCATTTCCTCGGCGTCCTGTTCCGCGGCAATCTTGTCCTCCATGAGATGGCGGAACTGGCCGATGGCGTACATGGAGCTGCTGATGCGGGCGTAGGTGTTGAAGAGGGCGACAAGCTCGGTGCGCTTTAGAATGGGGACATCGCCGCTTTTGTTGTCGAGCTCAAAGAGGACCTTCAGGGCGGTGCCGTAGCCGGCCGTCTGGAGCTTGCCCCAGAGGCGGCACTTGTCACAGCCCACGCAGTCCATCAGGCGGCTGATGTTGCGGAAGCGGTTGCGGAAGTCCTCCTTTAATGAGGGACCCTCGCCGTTGACGAACATGAGGCTCTCGTCAAAGATCTGGGGGACGCTGGCGGCTTGCTCGGTGACCTGTAGGACCTTGGCGCGAGTCACGGCGTCGCCCTGAGCATCGCCGGTGCAGAAAGTGTACTCCTCTCCCTTGAGGTACTGACCGAGCTTGGCGACGGCGCGGGTGAGCAGGGCGTAGTTGAAGTAGACGTTGCTGATGCGATCGGGGAACTTGTGGAGGCGGAACTCGTAACAGGCCAGGTTGGGCTGCCACTCGCCGGTGGTCTGGTTCAGGAAGTCCCAGCACAGATGAGAGCTGATGCTGGCGTGCATTCCCGAGACGACGCGGTAGAAGACGCGCTTCTCGAGGCACTCGTCGTCGACCTCGAAGCCCGTGTTGGCGACAAAGGGCGTGTTGGGCTTCTCAATGCGCTGTTGCTCGAGCTGGGCCTGACGGCCGGCGGCATCAAGAACATGCTTGAAGTCCTGGGCGGCAGGGCCTGGCTGCCACTGAGAGACGCCGAGGTTCGCCGAGTGGGGGAAAGAGCTCTTCTGGAAGCAGTTCTCGCGGTACGCGGCATCCCAGACTTGTCTGGCGCCGTCGCCGGCGTAGCCTGTGAAGCGCTCCGGGTTGCGGGTGAGGCTGACGTAGTCTCCTTTAGAGCCATCGCTCTCGTCGTCAGGGACACAATAGTCGCGTTCGTCGCACTCGTCGTCGTACTCGAAGACACAGCTCTCGCCAACGTCTTCGCCTAGCTTGCCCTGGAGCGGACGTTCGGGGTTCTCGTGACGGGCCTTCTTGCCCGGATGCTGTGCGCGGGGCCCTTCGAGCTTGCTAAGCTCGTGGGCGCGCCAGACCTCCGGGATGTCCTCCTCGCTGTCGAGCGTCTCGACGGCACACCCAATGTTGCCGCACATGCCATTTTCGTCGTTCCAGAAGGGACACTGCTTGTGGAAGAGGTTCAATCGGTAGTGGGAGAAGAAGTCGGTGTTGCGGGTGAGGTCGTCGATGGCGGGCTTGATGCGCGTGTTGAGCTTCTCGAGGGTGGCGTACGAGGCGCAGGCATCGTCGACGATGGACTTGGGAGAGATCTGGACGGGTAAATCAACGTTAGACGGCATGCGACACAGAACAGAGGGTCGACGTACCGGGCAATTCTCGGTGTCACTGGTGCAAGATCCAGGCGCGGCCCAGAGAGCAAAGACAGAGAGGTAGAAGAGTCTACTGGCAGACTTCATGGCTGCGGTGACGCAAGAGCGAGAAGCGAGAAGCGGCAGCGGGAGCGGGAGCGGGAAAGCAAACGCGCAGGATGCAGGATGCAAGATGCAGGACGCTGCACCGAAGGTTGAAGCAAGGTCGAAGAATCAATTTCCCAGGTTGAAAGAAGCGACGTCGTCTTTGTTTAAGCTGAGACCGAATGGAAACGAACAGTCCGTCCTCGAGTCTGAGAGTGACAGGCTGGCGCGAGTGCGACCGCTCGACGGCAGGCGGAAAGGCTAAGCTGGCCTTACCGGATCGGGACTGGCATGTACTTACCTTCTTTTTGGCTTCTTTCAGGGCAGGAAGGTCACTGGCAGGGAAGGCAAGTACAGGTACCTACAATCGCTGTTTGTCATCCACGACAGAGGTTGGAATGTCTGCAACAATCAAGGCAATGTACTCAAAGACACAGATAAAACCGCGTTCAAAAGAGGGAGAAGTAAAGGAGAGGAAGAGTTGAAGAAGGCGGACGTCTAAGGAATCTTAAACAAAAGCGAGCACAGGCAGCATGCAGTGAGGCTTAGTATCGGGGAAAGAAAATCAAGCCACGTACGGAGAACGGACGTCATGGAAGTATTCAGTTCGTACGATGACTACCTGAACATCTACGTACTGGTCCAGAGCATCTACACACTTATCCAGAACATCTATTTAATTGGCGGAGCTGAACGTAGATGTTCTGGACAAGTACTATGTACGTAGATGTTCAGGTGGTCTCGTACGACACACCACCAAAGATAGTAGTACTACGGGCTGCCAATTCAGGAAGAAGCCACGCTGGCTGTTACCGCTTTGTGCTGCTGATGAATCAACCAACCCAAGGCCGCCCTCCTTCGCCTTGGTTCCTTCGCCCCTAGTACGTTTATTTGTGCTGTATGTCCAGTGGGCAATTAAAGAGTGCTGCAAGGAACAAGGAGCAAGGATGGCCTGAAGCATGATGGGTGTTCAGCATGTATCATGACTGGACGGAAATGGGTATGAGAATGGTACCGACGGCTTAATCCATTCAAGGCTACATGGATATGGGACATGTCGTCTGCACTGGATACTGGCCCGAAGATGCCACCATCACAGTATGAAATACGAGGAACTTGGTCAGCCTCATCACCATCGCCACCCGATCCGCCCCTTCAACCTCCCTCGCCCGATCCAAGTGAGATGTGTCCACAGCGCACCTCGACTCTTCAATACACTTGTACAATTAATTCTAAAGCGACCGACCAACAAGGGGCCCTGGTTGCTCCGAAAGGAAAAATCAGCAGATGTCCGCCGGACAGTGCCGATCAGCCCAGAAACTCAGCAAAGGGTTTGAGCAGATTTGCCCATTTGGGAGACGTCGCCCGCTTTTGTAACGGAG
>JAZAVJ010000325.1:0-43080 GCA_037954315.1 Neonectria punicea | reverse complement strand
CGACGGTGGTTGCTATGGCGACACAGTCAACACGGCCGACAACCCATTACACCACGACGGCACCCCGAACAGGTCGTCCAAAGCCTGGCCTCTGAATCCACTCTTCCCGATCTCTCTATTGCTTCCTCTAGGACCAAAATCCACACCCGAAGGAAGAACAGCTGCATATCGCATCGCATCTCTCTCACCGCGAAGAACAGCTTCCTCCTACCAAACCACCTCCTCTCTCTCTCTCCCTCTCTCTCGCCTGCACAAGGCATATACAAACCCTTTCACAAGTTGCAAAGTCGTCCTCGACTGAGCACGACCACAACTTCTCTCTAGCCCGGCGCTCTGTGCTTGCGCTGCGTGAGGTAAGAAAAAAACTGCCTGCTGCTTGCTTCAAGAGACCATGCTGACACACTCTCTTCCTCGACGTCCAGTTTCGGACCCAAAGGTTCCCCATTCGACAACCAAAAGAAAACCGACGACAATTTCCCCTCCGGACTCCCTTGCGACAATTAAATATGCTGTCCATTCCCACTGGGCTCAACGCCCGTCAAAGGCAACATCGGCGTCAAAACTCGACGCCGACTGCCTTTGAGGGCGTCAAGATCCCCAACCTGCCCAGCACCGCCCAACGGCAAGCCGCCGGCCATCGCCGCGGCCTCAGCCTCGACATCCGACGTCATCACAACGCGGCGGCATCGCCTTCAGCACGGCAGCAGACCTACATGGTAAGTACGACTACTAACAACACAGGATTAGCAACCTCTTCGCAGCATCATGTTCTGCGAGAAGCGCAGCAGCAACGCATACAAGCACGCCCGGGCACGCAGCAGAACCCTTACGCTACCCTCACGCCCAGCGGGAGCGAGAACTACTTGATCTCCCCCCATGGAACTCCTCAGGCACAACGGTTTGACCCGTCCTGCTTCGACCCTAACAACATCCCTTACGATCCATACAGTGGTGACCTGAACGTGATGATGGGTAAGGGCCAGGCAGTCTACGGGGACAACCTGTCGGGAGGTAAGGATTTTGATCTTTTTAACAATGACAGTGCTCTTTCGACTCCCACGTTTATGAACTTCCAAGACAGTCCTTCCGCGCAAGGGTGGGCGTCCGAAGGTGACACATCCAGCACGCGGAGGACGTCGCGGAGGATCAGCAACGGGATCCTAGACCGAGTCAGCAAGTTTGAGACCCTCGACGGAGGGCTCCAACGACCGATTACACCCCCGAACACGAATTCACAAAGTAAGTCGTCGGCTGGAACAGTAACATGTGTGTGCTCACGAGGCGTTGGACTTACACGATCCGCAGACTACTACCCCCCTTCACCAATGGAGACGCCCCAGGACCGATTGGTGAAGCATGAACCCCCCAGCAGATTCCAGGATGGCTACGACGAGTCAATGGAAGAGACCATCAAGCCCGTAAGGAGCCGTGGCAGCAACCGACGAGCCCAGACAATCTTCCAGGACATGCGACAGCAGTCGGAGTCGTCGGCCGCCAGCCCTGCCACATCCAACCCGATGCCCGAGCCTGAAGCCTACAACAGCATGCCCCTGCAGACGCCGGACTACCTCAACATGAACAATTTCAACAGCGAGTTCATGAAGATCGAGAACACCTTCGACCGGGACCAGGTCGAGGCCCATGGTCTCAGCATGAACCAACACATGTCTCAGCACGCCTCCCCCGAGAACTCACAAATGGCCCAGTATATGACCGCCTTCGACAACAAGACCGACCTCAGACCCTATCCCCTGACTGCCCAAGCCCTCTCTGCCCACCCCTCGCAATCGTCTCCCCACCGCGAGAATGCCCACCGGCGCACTGAGTCGCTGGCCAGCATCGCCAGCGCCGCCAGCATCGCCAGCATCAACATCGAGGAGACCAAGACCGACACGGGCGTCACCCTGGAAGAGATCTCCCAGTATATCCGTGGCCCCGACGCCGGCGACGGCAAGTGGGTTTGCCAGTTCGACGACTGCGGCAAGAAGTTCGGCCGCAAGGAGAACATCAAGTCGCACGTCCAGACCCATCTCAACGACCGCCAGTACCAGTGCCCGACGTGCCAGAAGTGCTTCGTGCGCCAGCATGACCTCAAGCGACACGCCAAGATCCACACTGGAATCAAGCCCTACCCCTGCGAGTGCGGAAACAGCTTCGCCCGTCACGATGCCCTCACCAGGCACCGGCAACGGGGCATGTGCATCGGCGCCTTCGACGGCATCGTCAGGAAAGTCGTCAAGCGAGGCCGGCCGAAGAAGAACCGCCCCGACATGGACTCGCGCATGGAGAAGTCGGCGCGAACCCGCAAGAAGAACATGTCCGTCAGCTCCATGTCGTCCTTCTCCGGCTACTCGGACAGCTCCGCTGCCAACTCGCCGGAAAACGACTACAACATGCTCGACGACATGATGGACATGGGAATGGGCGCTCAGCCTCAGACTCACAACCTGGCCTCCGTCTCCTCCGCTCCGATGACCTCCGCTGCTCCTCCGGCCATCAATGACATGGCCTCGTCTCCTTCAGCAGTCAGCGCCCACTCCTACGTCTCCCCTGAAGCCATCATGGACGGAACCCCCGTGAACACCGGATCTCCCGCCAAGAGCGTCGCCAGCCAGTACAACACTCCCCCCGAGCTGTCCCAGTCATCATCGCCGCCGCCCACTCGGTTCTTCGACGTGGACCCCAACAGCTCGCTCAACACCGACGACCTGAGCTCCCTCTCCGGCACCAGCGCGTTGATGGCTGCCACCTCCAGCATGAGCGGAACCCTGCCCCTTGGAATGAGCGACCACGACGATGACATGCTGCTCCAGTTCACCAATGACGACGGCCTAGTGCAGCTAGACCGCGACCCCAGCATGCTCATGATGAGCAAGTTTGACGAAGAGTTCGACAATGCCGTCGGCATGTTTACCAACAACGACGACGTCTTCTTCGGCAGCACTTGAACCTCAAAATCACCCTCATCTGTATCGTTACGCCAAAAGTTCTTGTCATCTTTCACCGCCATATACACACAATCTCGGGGTATCTTTAATCAAGCGGCCTGCTCTGTTTTCACTATACTGGTTCCATCATCATCATTTTCTACTCGGGAGAGGTAGCTCGGAAGCCGGATCTCACCGACGCGAATCTTTTTACGACGCTTATGTCCTTGTTCTGTCCATTTTGACGTTTTCCCAGCGCGGGAGGTCTCAATGTAATCAACAAAAAACGTCGCCATCTATTTGATGGGGTGTTTTTTCTTTCTTCATCTGCGGGGGGGTTCTGGCTTGTGTACAATAGGAGGATTTTCAGGGCTATCATTCTGGATAAATCCGGTGGGAGGCGGGAAAAGGGCGAAACGGTTATTTATTTTGGGGTTTAGAAAGCAAAGTGAAAGGCGCGGGCCTAGATGCGGACTGCGTCTTTTTGTTGGACCGCATGAGTTGCAACGTGCTTTGCTTTTTGGGTAGACAATTTAATGAGGAGCTTCATTGACCACGAACGACTAAATGCTTTTGAAATGTGATGTGGAAATTGACAAGTGGTGAGTTTTTATGTGACTGATTTCACTCTAATGCTAGTCCTCAGGCTTACGACACCATGAATCCGAAGCAACATGTGAGAATATTACTAGATGGACGCTTTGCTTTAGTAGTAGCTCTTGCTCGTGCACTCATCTTGATACTTTATTCATAGGTGCCCTAAGAGTGACGCATCACATGGCAAGTATCTACCTAGCCAGCAGTTGCTGTTTTGGCCCACTCGACCACCAGCGGCCCATCCTTTCGACTTCGCGTATCACAGATGGGGACCCCTTTAGGTAAGGTAGGTACTTGGGAGCTAGAGGTTCTTTAGGTTAGTTAGGTTTAGGTCGTTCGCTATGTGCACTAACAAGTAAGTATATCAACCTGTATGCTAATCCTATCTCTAATGTGATATCTAACCCTGACTGACCTTAACTAAGCCTAATCTCTGTCCCTAACTCCTAGCTCTAGATAGATACTATATTAGATTAGCCTAATAGAGTAGGTAAGCATTAAGTTAGCTTAGGTAGAACCTAATAGAGAGCCATACCTATTAGTCCATATAGCAAAAACTGTTAGTGCTACTAGCAATACTCAATCCAGCTGTTAGGCAAAAGACCTAAAGAATCCGGGCGTCTTAGACCTGAGTAAATGAAATTAGAAAATTACATCATGAATCCTTTTCTCTTTCCTACTGAGGCTTGCTCGTTTTTCATATAACCAACCTAGGACTCCATCCATCCTCAACTTATTCAATGATCACTTGGCGCACTCCATCCTGTGCTTCTTCCAATCCGCCTTCTGACATGGCCCCGAACAGTACTTGGCCTTCAAACACCCCTGACACTTCTTCAACGACACATCATTCACCCCATCGGGTTTGCCACAGTTCTTGCACCGGTCTGTCTCGACGCTCAGAGTCCCCATCTGAGCGACGAGGCTTTGGTCGACTACCTCCTCCACGAACGGCACCGCGTACGTCGGGTTGATGGCCACCCGCACAGCGTTGGGAGCTGCGTTTTCCCACTCGGGTAGCGGCACAAAGTCCTTGGGTAGCTGTCCGTTGCCGCAAGAACAGAGGACTTGTTTCCCAGGCTCGAGGCTGAGCGGAATCGTGGCCTGTTTCTTCTTGTACTCGCACCCGGGGCCATGAGACCAAGTCCGACATCGCTCTGCTAGCGATGGCAGAACCTTCTTCCAGAGCACCAACTCTGCGTCGTTCACGTTCAGCGTGCAGCACTCGAGGGTTCGGATCAGCAACAAGAATGCCTCCATCCTCCCCGACTCAACCAGCTCGGTAGTAAAAGGGATGACCGCGGCATCGAGAACCACCGAGGCACTATCTCCATCCAATCTTAGGGCAGACACAAATACCAGCATGTGGATGCCACCCTGTTCGGGATGGTTGATGGAAAACATGCCCGTTTGTCCGCCCTGGAGCCCCGAGGCGAGCATGAACATGGTGAATATCGACTCCTTGAAGTTCACTCTGGAGTCGCCCGAGAGTCCCGTCTCAGAGTCCGCTTCATCGCGCAGTCGCTTCTCTCGTGCGGAGAACTGAAGCGAAGTGAGCGTAGTGAGCCATCTCATTTTATCCTGGCTCTTCTGAGTGTCGAGAATCGGAAGCATGTCGAGATTAAGATGTGGTGTATTCAGCGTGTATGGTACACCAGAAGAGAGCGCAGCAGGGAAGATGAAGTCAGCCAGCTCTTCTGAAGACCCTGCTTGAGCTATTGGTGCAATAACCTCGATATACCCCGAAGTACGAGCGATACGGGTTCTGCTGCCAGTCTTTGTGACGGGTAGCGGGAACCTGAGGGGGCAGACGAGCTTGTTGTCTCCGAACACAATGTCAATAACGAAGGGATTTTCCTGGCGTAGCTCGATTGGAGCCTTCTCCTTGAGGAGGTTCTTGCCCTTCTTCGACGTGATGTCGAGGTGACCGGTGATGGTGGTGAGCTTTGTCTGGGTGGGAGGGACCTCAGTCATGAGTTTCGTCGCCATGTCGTCCTTGCTAACATCAACAACGCTGCTAAGGCCCATTACGTTGCCACAGATGATAGGATACGATTTCTGCCCAGGCAGGTACTTTGTCACAAACACGGCGGCTCCGTCGTTCAAATTTGTCTCGAAGACAGTCATGCTGAGTCCCAGTGTGTGGCTGTAGAGCGGCGTGCTCTGCACTGAAGGCAACACCGATATACCAACGATTGTGTGTTTTGGCTCGACCTGGAGTGCAGAAATGGGTACGTAGAATGAGGCAATGAGGGGCGCGGTACCCGACCATCCGTCCCGATCTTGCTCGATCGAGACCTGGAAGCTGTCCTCGTTGCGGGAGCCCGTTTCCTTGACGTTTCCGAAACTGAGATGGACGTCTCCAAACATGTTATGCCACTGGCTAGTAGCTTTCGGGCTCGCCCTCAGAGATCCGACAAGACAAGGCGATGCAACCTTGTGCCCAGCGGAGCCCTGGTACAAACGAGAGATGGTGTTGCGAGGAACAACAAGGGTGACTGCAGCGGCTAAAGGAACTGGCTTCCAAGCGTTGAACGCCCCCCGTCCAGGTTCCTGTCTAATCTGATTCATAATCCACCGCTCTGTGTTGACGCCGAGCAGATGCAGCTGGATACAGAAATCTTGCATCTGATTGCTGGTCAGAATGAGACCTGGATCCTGGGCAATCGTGTTGAGAAGTTCAGTGCACATGGCTCCCCAGTCGGTCTGTACCCGGTGTATGACTACCTTCAGCAAGGCCGCGAAACTTCCACGGTGAAAGTGTGAATAGATACTGCTCCTCGCAGCGAAGGAGGATGTCTTGGATACATCTTCACTTTCAAACATGCGGCGAAAGAGCGGCATGATAAGTCGCACCAAAGACTTGGCATCAATGTGCAACTTGCTTCGTCCCCCCGCATGTCCGGAAAATTGATCGTCTCGCTGCCAAGCCAGTCTGCTGCGAAACTGCGACTCTGATTTCATCGCCTGCATAGCACTTATGAAGATCTCGTCGACGTGTGATTCGCACTTGGCATTCGTCCAGTACTGGACCGGGCTGAAGCCTAGAAGAAGCGACACAGTTGGCGCATCGCCACGGAGGATGTTCTCGAGCGCGTTCAGTTGATGACCGCCACGGTGAATCAACAGCTCCGTGAAGAGAGATGCCCACGGCTTATCATTGAGCAAGGAGCCAGCGGCTATTAGAATGTTGATGGCGCCAATGTGGTCGCTGAGGTTGGAGGTGTCGATTGCATCAAACGCCGTCGGCCCAGCGCCATTGTTGCCATATGTCCTTTGGTCCAACTTCAATGGTTTGCTATCCCAAAGCCTTCGGTACAGGTTTGCACCCGTGCTGCTCTGAAGACTATGGCAAAAGGTCAAGGCATCGGCTACCGCGTAGCGGACGACAAGTTTGTTGCCGAATACAAGCTTGAGTGCCGATATCCATTCGCCAAACTGTGTCCTTGCTGTTGCCGCGGCCTTGAAGCCCTTCACGCCTTCCTGCGGTTTCAAAGGTGATGAATCCGCAAGTGGCGCATATGCTGTTGCAAGGTGATATCCCATGATTGGGTCACTGCCGTAGTGCAAGATGTTGTCCTCAGAGAGAAGTCCGGCGAGCAAGGGATTCGGCGTCTGAGATCCTCCCTGGCTCGGTGTCACGGTGCCGTCCTTCCAGTATTGTGTAGAGGCGTTGGGAAGCTCGTTCTGAGACTGCAGAGACAGCGGAGCTGCTGATCGCATGCCTGTGAAGTTGACTCCAGCTTTGCCAAAGATCCGTTCTCGAAAGTCTCTGGACGGCTGGACATTCTTCTGGACTTCCTGGAGGTAGCTGTCTTTCTGGGCCTTCTCCGCTGAACCTTTGATGAGTTTCCAGATACGGCGGACATCTGCGAGTGTATCAGCGTCACAGAATTTCGCGGTGCGGCCGTAGATACTGGCGTCCCAATCCTCCAGGGTCCCTGAGATGGACAGGAGCTTGGTGGTCTGGTCAAGGATAGCCTTTGTCGTGGTGCTGTCGATGAGCATGTGGTAGTAAGCATCCCACAACCTTTCATTATGAAGCTTAGTTTCCCCGTCTAAGATGAACGAGAGTAGGATGACATTGCGAGCTAATCTATCAGTATTGGTTCAAGCTGCAGTCCGGAGTCGGAGCCTCACCGATGATTCTCTCGTCAACGTCACAACACGTAACATCGAGCTGTCTATGCGCTGAAAAGGAGTCAGTATCACAATTACAACCAAGAGGTTAACAAGCCCTCACGGAGTCCTTTTTCCAAATATGCCGTATACAAGAGGTTGCGCAGATCGCCACAGCCAAGCGACAGCACATCGGCGTCCTGGCCGTGAGGAACACATTTCGTTAGGCTGGTTGCCGGGGTGTTTCCAGCAGCATAGAGAAAACTGGTGCGGTTGGCAACTGTCGGCGTTAACATGATGAGAGGTTGTAATTCCACCACGCCTAAGCAAGAGAAAGGGCAAGGGCAAGGTAGAAAGGGCACTGTGTTTTCTAGAGTGCAGGTTGGTGTTGTAAGGAAAAGGTTTCACGAGCGGTGGGCCGTTTTGGATTATTGGTGAAGGACGAAGTAATATCCATGTAAGGCTGAGTGGCTGGTGCAGCAACGTCGAGGTTGGTGAGACCTAAGAGCGCTGAAGGCTTAGGGGACAGACCTGAGAGCCTTAGAAGTATAGGGGATCTAGAGACCTAAGAACCCTAAAGGCTTAAGGGACTTATAGGATTAAGAGACCTAAGGGCCCTAAGTACCTACTATATAGTCCCCGAATGATTATAATTTGGAAAACGAATATAAGAGCTATATATGGCGAGAAAATTTCACCAGTTGATATCACGTTTAATGTTAGTTACAACCGTTAACCAAAGATTCGCAGCCGACCTGGGCCATGGACATCTAGCCGGTTCGACCAAGCACCACCCCTACGAAGCCCGGCTCGCCCTGGTTGGCTCCTGACCGAGCCCCTCACCGAACCACTGAACCACAGGCAAATGTGGCAGCCTACACCGCCCTCACCTTGGAGGGGGGCAGAAAAAATGTCCAGTCCCAGCCCGCTATTGCCTATTCCACAGCTGGTGCAGCTTGTGGGATTACGAAATCGCGATCCAACTCCCACTCTCAACCTCGACTCAACCTCGACAAACCCCCCGCGCACCGAACACAGAATTCTCAAACATGTCGGCCGCGCAGCTTCTCAATCCCAAGGCCGAGTCCCGAGTACGTTGTCCCGTGCTGCCGCTCGAAATACTGCCTGGCCGCCACGTAACTAACCACTTACTGCGTCGCAGAGGAGGGGCGAAGCTCTGAAGGTCAACATCAGTGCTGGTGAGGGCCTCCAGGATGTCCTCAAGTCCAACCTGGGCCCCCGAGGCACCATCAAGATGTAAGCATCTCAGACACCATCCGCCTTTCGCCTCGCTGACTTTCTCCCAGGCTCGTCGACGGTGCGGGACAGGTACCGCCGCCTCTCTATCTGCCCCTCAGTCCGCCCCTTTACTGACAGCCCCCCGCTAGATCAAGTTGACCAAGGACGGCAACGTCCTGCTGCGAGAGATGCAAATACAAAACCCGACCGCCGTCATGATTGCCCGAGCAGCGACGGCGCAGGACGACATTTGCGGTGACGGAACCACCTCGGTGGTGATGCTAGTGGGCGAGCTGCTGAAGCAGGCGGACCGATACATCTCCGAAGGACTGCACCCCCGGATCATCACCGATGGCTTCGAGCTTGCCAAGATCGAGGCCCTGAAGGTGAGTCCTGCAATGACACTATCTCGAGGCTCCCGCTCACTGTCGTAGTTCCTCGACTCCTTCAAGCTCCCCAAGGATGTTGACCGAGAACTCCTCCTCAGCGTCGCCCGAACGTCGCTCACCACCAAGCTCAACTCGACCCTGGCGGAAAACCTGACCCCCGACATTGTCGATGCCGTCTTGGCCATTTACCAGGCCCCCGCGAAGCCCGACTTGCACATGGTGGAGATCATGAAGATGCAGCACCGGACAGCCGCCGACACTAAGCTCATCCGAGGCCTGGCGTTGGATCACGGTGCCCGACACCCCGACATGCCGAAGCGACTTGAGAACTGCTACATTCTGACCCTCAACGTCAGCCTGGAGTACGAGAAGTCGGAGATCAACTCCAGCTTCTTTTACTCGAGCGCCGAGCAGCGCGATAAGCTGGTCGAGAGTGAGCGCCGGTTCGTCGATGCTAAACTAAAGAAGATAGTCGAGTTGAAGCAGGAGTTGTGCGGCACTGACGGCACCAAGAACTTTGTCGTCATCAACCAGAAGGGTATCGATCCCCTGTCACTCGACGTCCTGGCCAAGAACGGCATTTTGGCTCTTCGCCGAGCCAAGCGGAGAAACATGGAGCGACTCCAGCTGGTTTGCGGCGGTACTGCGCAAAACAGTGTCGACGACCTGTCGGAGGAGTCTCTCGGCTGGGCTGGTCTCGTCTACGAGCAGACTCTGGGCGAGGAGAAGTTCACTTTCGTTGAGGAGGTCAAGGACCCCAAGTCGGTCACACTAATGATCAAGGGCCCCAACGCGCACACCATTGCCCAGGTAACGGACGCAGTTCGAGATGGTCTTCGCAGTGTCTACAACATGATTGTGGATAAGAGCGTTGTGCCCGGCGCTGGCGCGTTCCAGGTTGCGTGCGCTGCCCACCTGAAGAGCGATGCCTTCTCCAAGACGGTCAAGGGCAAGGCGAAGTGGGGTGTTGAGGCTTTCGCCGATGCTCTGCTCATTATTCCCAAGACCCTGGCTGCCAACGCCGGTCTCGACGTCCAGGATGCTCGTAAGTAGTTTCTGGAGTTTGTTCACAGCAAGATTGAACTAACATGATCACAGTTGCTGCCCTGCAGGACGAGAACAGCGAAGGCAACGTGGTTGGCTTAGACCTGGAGACGGGTGAGCCCATGGACCCCAAGCTGATGGGCGTCTACGATTCGTTCCGAGTATTGCGAAACTGCGTCGCGTCTAGCTCCAGCATCGCGTCGAACCTGCTTCTATGTGACGAGCTGTTGAAGGCTCGACAGATGGGCAGAGCAGGTGGACCGGGGCCGGGCATGGACGGGCCTAATGATCACATGTAAATGGACATTTAAAGAGGATGAGTTCGTTCTTGGGCTTCGGGGAATCGGCGCCGTTGTCGTCGTTGCCGGGGCGGGAGTTGAGTTGAAGCTGGACACGAGCTCCAGTGCTAGGAGACACCACTTTAGAACGATGGTAGACAAAAAGGATACTGGCGGTAATCAAAACGATTACAATGTATACCAATTTTTCTAAAAGAAATGAACAATCCTTTCATGCCCATATTTTTACTTTAATTTCTTGACCGTCGTTCGTAGTCATAATACCGATGCCACCAGCTTAATTATGATTTCCTTATCGCGGCGCTAAGCCCCGCATCAACGTCAACTCCAACGAAAAAAAATCTCGACCCCACCATCACCTTCAGCAACCCTAGACCTTGAAACGCGACCATGGCTTCTTACGAATCCGATTCCTCGGACGGCGAATTTGAGGAGACGAATGTCCTCTTGGGATATGCTTCCAAGGAAGCAGACGAAGACACTATTAGTCGTCTTGGGGGTCGTCCCGTACGGTTTTGTTTCTCGAATCCCTCGTTTAAGTGAAGTTGCTAACACCGTTGGGTAGGACTGGCTGGACCCTGAAGACGCACCGAGTGCCGCCTATGCTAAATGTAAAGTCTGCAAAGACCTGATGGTTCTGCTACTGCAGATTAACGGCGAACTCCCCGAGCGATTCCCCGAACATGACCGGCGCATATATGTCTTTGCGTGCCGGCGCCAGACGTGTCGGCGCAGAGAGGGCAGCATCTGCGCGCTGCGAGGCGTGAGGGTGTGGAAGGAGGAGGAGACGCCGAAGCAGGACGACACCAAGCAGGACAAGGTGGAAGAGCAGGCGGCGCCCAAGAATGACGAGCCGGGTCTGGGCGAGACGCTCTTCGGTTCAAAGCCTCTCGGCGGAGGAGCGAACCCGTTCTCGGGCAACGCCAACCCCTTCAGCTCGTCCAGCAGCCCGTTCAGCGCCGGCGCTTCATCAAACCCTTTCTCGCAACCCGCTGCTGCTAAGCCCGCATCCGCCTCCGTCTCTGACGCAGCTGTGGCCGCGCTCCCGAAGACATTCGCCGAGACGCTCTCCATCAACGCCCCTCCCGCCGCCCCGCCGCCGCCGGCCGAGCCCTGGCCCGAGACGCAACCCGACGCCTACCCGACCCTGTACCTCGCCGACGCCGACTTCGAGACGCTCGACAACACGCCAAGCAAGGTGCCCGACAACGCGCGCGTCGAGGCCGCCGACACCCCCGAGCCGTCGATCCTGGACCGCGAGGCCTTCGAGTCCGCCATGGACGGCACCTTCCAGAAGTTCGCCGACCGCCTGGCCCAGAACCCGGAGCAGGTCATCCGCTACGAGTTCGCCGGCACGCCGCTGCTGTACTCCAAGACGGACAAGGTCGGCGAGGCCGTCAACAAGGGCGCCATCCCGCGGTGCGCCGCCTGCGGTGCCAGGAGGGTGTTCGAGGTCCAGCTGACGCCCAACGCCATCTTTGAGCTCGAGGCCGACGACCTGAGCCTGGACGGCATGGAGTGGGGGACTATTCTCGTGGGCGTGTGCGAGAAGGATTGCTCGCCGCGTGGCACGGAGCTGGGCAAGGCTGGGTACCTCGAAGAGTGGGCTGGTGTTCAGTGGGAAGAGTTGACGAAGAGGAAATAGACGAGGTTGTTTATGGAAATGATGGGTGCACAATATAAAAGCAAAAGCAGGAAAAGGAAAGGAACATATACAATGTCACGGTTGGCAAACAAAAAGTTTCAAGCATTGGTAATCCCACAAATCACAAAGTTCTATATCATATCTAGATCCTCTGGATTGCTCTTCAATGATATGTCCTATTAAACGCCTGGATTTTATACCCCTTCCATGCTACCATGCTATCCTTCCGCTTCATGAATCGTCATGGCATGTCCCACTTATGAGAAGCAACAAAACCCCTTGATCCTATGTCAAGTATCTACGCCGTCTCCTCCCAAGCACGTCGGAGCACTCTTGAGAATTGCTCCACGTTCACATCCTCCCGGATCTCGGACTTCTTGGCCTCGTTCTCGGGGTTGGAGGGAATCTTGACGTTGCCCTCACCGTCAACAGTCCAGCCGCAGACTTCGGTGATGAACGTCTTAGTGGCCTCCTCGCTCAGGCCGAGCCATGACTCAAGGTGGCTGAGCTGGATCTCCCGGAAGGACTGAGAGACCAGGAGGGCGATACGGTGGCGGACTACGTCCTCAAAGCCGACAATATCGGCGATAAGGTCGGCGCAGAGGTCGTCACCGTCAATGTCGGCCCAGAAGCCCGCATATTGGGCACCCTCGAGCTGGCCGTTGAGAGCGCGGAGCTTGCCGACAGCCTCATGGAGCTCGCCGTTTGCGGCAGAGGGGTTAATGAGATGGAGGGCGAGAGAGAACTGTGATGAAGGGAACTCGGCCATGGCCTTGACTAGGATGTTGGTGACGATCTCATCCTTGATGCGGTCGGGGTTGAGCTGGTACCTGGGACAGGGAGATCTGGGTCAGCCACGGTCCAAAAAGGGGAAGTAGGAAGTTGAAAAAGAGCATGATTGGCTTGTCAGAGTCTAATTAAAACATTTTTCCCTTCATGTGGCTTTGCCACGATTAGGTAGAAAGTTGATATATTTCATCATTAAAGCCCCGGGGTAAGGTGCATCGGCGAAGGAGATCGCGAAACCGGAGAGGCGAGAGGAGAGGAGAGAGGGAAGAGAGAGGGAGCAGGGGAGAAACTCACAGCTTCAACAACGTGCGGTTGGCGTTGCAGTCAGTGTACTTCTGCTCGCATTGCTCCTGGAGGTAGGACTCGAGGTGGCTGACAGCCTCGGGGTTGTACCGCTCGAGGCCGTTGATAATGGCAGTGATGCCCTCGGGCCTCTCAGGCGGGTCTTCGCCGTTCATGGTGTCGGGAGGACAGAGGATGATTTGAGGTTGTGAGGGAGGGAGGTTCGCGGCAGTGGGGCAGAGGAAGAATTCGACGGGTTGTGTGAGCGAGTCGCTTGTGCGTCCACAACCGGCTTAGCGCTTGGTCGAGGGGCTGGGGATTTCGGTTTAGGGTGGTTGTGCGGACATCACGTGCACCCGCGTTTGCCGTCGTCATTGAGCGAGGTCTTGGAGGTCGCGCTCACGGTTGGCCCCGGACAGCGTGGGATGAGACGATTCTCTTTTACCTACATACCTGCCTATCCACAAATGATTCCAAATCTTCGCCAATAAACCGAGGCTGTTTCGGTTTAACACGTTTTACTTTCTTATGAATGACATCGAGGCTGTAAACCACCTCCAGCTGTGATAATGCCTAGTCCCGCCAAGAAGCGGAAGCTGAACAACAGCGGTACCAAACCGACTGCTCCCAATTCGAGAGGGTTGGAGTATTTCTTCTCAAAACAGAGACAAAATGGTTCTGAGAATAGCAGCCGGGCGGGTACAACGCCTGCTGGCGCTGCAGCCGAGATGACCGACGAAGAGCTCGCTCGTAAGCTTCAGGCAGAGTGGGATCAAGAGGAGAGGGAAGCAGCTCAATCAAAGAGCCAAACCTCCCCTACCGAACCTGAAGAGACTGAACCAACTAAAACCGAAAAATCACTGGGAAAATTTGAGCAAAACCATACCCTTGTTCTTCCATCGTCGCTCGCCAAACCTAGCCCAACCAAGGACAGGTCCAAGGCAACCCTGGGTCTTCAATCAGCCGGCATGTCTGAAGACACAACTTCGACATCAATACCGCTAGACGAATCACCCCTCACATTCCAGCCCTCGCAGTACTTGTCCCAATTACAAGAACACTGGACGTCCGAGGGTGGAGACGCCTCGTATGCCCTCCTCACCAGGTGCTTCGTGCTGGTGAGTGGGACTACGAGTCGTATCAAGATTGTGGATACCCTGGTGAACTGTCTAAGAATCCTGATCGAAGGAGACCCATCCAGTCTATTGCCCGCGGTAGGTGTCCAGCTGTCTCTTTGCAACCATGTCTCATTCTCTTAGGTCTGGTTAGCAACGAACTCAATATCGCCGCCTTATATATCCATGGAACTGGGGTTAGGTGGCTCCGCCATCTCAAAAGCTCTAAGAAATGTGTGTGGCCTTGACAATCGGTCACTCAAAGCCATTTATGACAAACATGGAGATGCTGGAGACGTGGCATTCGAGGCCAAGAAGAAGCAGAGCTTTACTTTGAGAAAGCCGAAACCATTAACCATCAAGGGCGTATATCAGTCCTTGGTTAAAATCGCCAATAGCCAAGGGCAAGGGAGCGGAGAAGCCAAACAGAGGCTCGTAGACCGGCTCCTCCAGGACGCCCGGGGCGGAGAAGAAAGCCGGTTCGTCGTACGAACTCTGTGTCAGCATGTAAGACGTCCCCAGAAGATGGATAAATCACACCTTGCTAACGTCATCCTAGCTTCGCATCGGGGCTGTGAAGACAACCATGCTGATTGCCTTGTCTAGGGCTTTCCTTTTATCACGGCCTCCAGGCACAAATTTCCCTCTGAGGTCTGCCTCTGAGCTGTCCAAGCTGAAGAAAGAGGAACGGGCGGAGACTTGGGCTAGAGGCGAGGAAATTGTCAAGTCTTGCTTCGCCAAGCGACCTAACTACAGTGACCTAGTGCCCGTGCTTCTCGAAATCGGCATCTCGGAAGAATTGTTGATTCGATGCGGCATCGCTGTCCATGTTCCTCTACGTCCTATGCTTGGAAGCATCACCCGGGACTTGTCTGAGATGCTCACCAAACTCCAGGGAAGAGATTTCGCTTGCGAGTACAAATATGATGGACAGAGAGCCCAGATACACTGCGACGAGCGGGGCAAAGTGTCCATCTTCTCAAGGCATCTCGAGTTAATGACCGACAAATACCCTGATCTCGTTGAGCTTATTCTAAAGATCCGAGGAGAAGGGGTTGAAAGCTTTATAATGGAAGGCGAGGTCGTGGCTGTTGATCCAGCCACCGGGGAACTGAAGAATTTTCAGACATTGACAAACCGTGCTAGGAAGGACGTCGACATTGGTAGCATCACAATTAGTGTGTGCCTCTTCTCATTCGATCTCATGTATCTGAATGGACAGCCGCTCCTCGATCGCTCATTTCGTGAACGACGAGAGCTGCTGCGGTCCCTCTTCACAGAGATCCCCAATCACTTCTCATGGGTGAAGAGCCTCGATGCTACCTCTGGAGATTCAGAGGCGGTGCTGGAATTCTTCAAGTCCGCAACCGAGAGCAAATGCGAAGGTTTAATGGTGAAAATTTTGGATAACCTGCCAACTCTACCGTTAATTGGAGACGCGGGGGAGGAAACTCCCGAAGACAAAGAGAAGATCATTTTACCCAAGTCCAAAACCAAAGGCAAGGGAAAGGCCAAGTCGGCGGCTGACGAAGACGGGAAGGCCAAGTCAAGACGGAAACCCTTGCTAGCAACATACGAACCAGACAAGCGACTTGACTCGTGGCTCAAAGTCAAGAAGGACTATAACTCTAGCTTTGACACACTTGACCTAATACCCGTTGCTGCGTGGCATGGCTCGGGTCGCAAGGCAAAGTGGTGGTCGCCTATCCTCCTTGCGGTCCGAAACGAGGAAACAGGGTCGCTCGAGGCAGTGTGCAAATGCATATCCGGCTTCACTGACACCTTTTACAAAGCCAACAAGGAGTTTTATGACGACGGAAAGGAGACTGGGGAGCCAAAGAATACGCGAGCACAGAAGCCAAGCTTTGTGGAATATTCGGGGCCGAGGCCGGATGTATGGTTCGAGCCGCAAGAGGTTTGGGAAATGGCGTTTGCCGATATCACGCTGAGCCCGACGTATACGGCCGCGATTGGGCTACTTAGCAACGAGAGGGGACTGAGCTTGAGATTCCCTCGGTTTATGAAGAAAAGAGAAGACAAGGGGATAGACGAGGCGAGCACGAATGATTTCTTGGCTAGCCTCTGGAGGAAACAGGACGCCGTAGCAGTAAAGACGCAGGAGCACGGCGAAGCGGGAGACCAGGACGTCGAAGACGAAGAATAATGAGCAATGCCCGTCAGAAGACGGTTCCCCCTTCTTTTTGGTTACATTAAGCCATAACCCTAGACCCCCCAACAGTCATTCCAAGTATAGCAAGCTAGATACGATACGCCATCTCACTTGCCAGCGTTGAGCTTCTGAGCGATCAGACTGAAAACGGCGATGGATCCCATAAATAGCACGGCGTTATAGAACTGTCTGGTGTTAGTGTGTCCTAGGAGACAGCAAAAGTCGAAGTGGCCATGCGTACCGCTTTTCGAGATACTTCTCGCTCCTCGTCATCTGTCCGAGACTCAATGAAGAGACGGCGGAGGTTTGGTAAGCTTGCCTGTGTTAAGTATCAGCCTTTATCGAAGACGACGAATGTCAGAGGAACGAGTACTTACCATTTTGGGCCACCCTATTGTTTAATCACTGCAATTCTCCGAATAAAATTCCTCCACCAACCCGGTAAATCTTGGCCTGGAACCAGGTGGACGAGAATCAAATTACCGCGACAGTTTGTTGATACTGTACTGTTGAATGGTTGACGTTAAAGTTAGAGACGAGCTTGTAACGGCCCGCGATGCTGACTTTGATGTTTTTCTGTAACCCCACTTTTATCAGTGAATTGGATCAATAGGAGGCCATATCGGGCTAGCAAATTTGCACAGCGCGAAATCGCGAAAGCGCACACTTTGCACACTTTTTTCCCCTTCCTTTTCCTTCCTTCCTCATCACATCGTCTGCAGCCGTAAGTTAGGCCCCAAATACCGCGTTACACACCATAAACACCACACGGGCGATACGTTCATCAGATTCAGCTACCGATTACGGTCAGAATGATGTAACTTTCAACGCGTTACGCCATTGAGCTCACAGGCACAGTTCCACACCAAATCCACCCTCCCTCCACGTCTCGTGCATCCACACCTTACCCAATAGAGCATAGATCCACACAGCTTTACAAATACGTACTGACATATGTTCATAGCTTGACGATGGCTGAGAACACTCCCATGGAGGATCCGGGGCGCGACCTTGATGCTGAATTGCAGAATGAAGCTGCAAAGGCTGATGACGCAGAGCAACACGCCGCAGAGGACAAGACAGCCGCCACTAACGACAATACGACCGCTGCAATCGACAACAACACACCAGCCAACGATACCACGATTCGCGAGAATCCCTCGGAAAAGAAGTCAGCGATAACAGGGCCTCTCCGTACGAAACCGCACGACAGTCCGCGAACGTCAGCAACCCCAGCCCCCCTCCGTACAAAGCACCACGACAGCTCGCAAACGCAGTTGAGATCGCCCAAGGGCTCTACAACCGGAAAAACTGCCGAGACAACGCCGAAACTGACTGTACGGAGAACACTTCGTCCAGACAGACTGGGAGAGGTTGAGGCTGCAGCCGCCGAACAGAACAATACACCCGGCAGACAGTCCAGCACAACAGATGGTCAGACAATAACAGGGTTTGCCGGAAACATGAAGCTCGGTACAACCGCCATGCTCAAAAAGACTTCTCAACAGGGCCAGAGTATCTTTGGGCCGACCGACGATCGCTCCACAATGAATGATCATGAACGACAGGTATGTACAATGCTGGCTTTATATTAACAATGGTATACTGACATAGGCACATTAGGAGGAAGCCGAGCAGGACGTGGAGGATCAGAACAGAGAGCTTCGCAACGAAGTTGGCCATAGGTACTACAGCATACTGAAGGGTCGGGTGAGTTCATAACAATATACAGTATTGTGAAAATATACACTAATCAGGTACAATGCAGTACCATAGCGCCTATGCCAAGGATCCCAACGCCTCCGAGTACTATCGGGATTACATGTCCGAGCAAGTTGCATCAGAGGATGAGCAGGTTCGTACAATGCAGTACAGGAATCTATAGGAAGACACTAATAGTTATGCGCTCAGAGTGTTGAGTACAATGAACTTAGGGATAATGAATCTGAGGATCGTGGATCTGGGATTGATTACGACGATCTTGAAGACGGGTCCGAGCCGGAAACCTACGATACGGTGATTGACCAAATGGGGTCAAAAAATTCAGGATTCCAACCGTGGAACAGGTCAAGGCATCAGGCAAAGTACCATACAACAACCCCACGAAGTTTACACTCTATATCATTGCGCACATGAAAGCAATGAAACACAATACACACCGCAGCATTCTAAAGCGCTACAAAGTAAGTATACACAGGGGTATAGTACTAAACGGCTGAAAACTAACGTATACAATATAGATCAAGCATCTACTTCATGCGCAAGACCTCCCTGGCCTCGCAAAACGGTCGTCAAACCTTAAGAGGCAACAGAACCTTACTGCATGCACTATACAGATGTGTGGCGATGCGCGACGGCAGGGACAGTAGTGCAATGTTTGCAACCCCAGCAACACTCGCACAACTCCATTGTTCAAAACATGCCACATCTCACCCATAAGCAGGAGGGATCGTGCGCAAACTGTTGCTACAACTCGTGTGCGAAAAGCTGTACAATTCGTACAGGTGGAGGTAAGTATATTATGATGGTTTTATAGTAGCATACTAACATTTACAATAGTCACCAAGAAGTCTACACTAAAGAAGCGACTGCCCATCTCTATTGCTGTTTCGTCTGGTGATGAAGCTGAACAATATGATAGAGAGGCTAACAAACGGAAAACCCTGACTATAACGAAGATAAAGCGCAGATCTATGGAGACCCTTACATCCACACCCTCGAAAGCACACCGTCAACAACGCCCTACAAGTGCAGAGCAGTCTACACGCAAGAACCACAAGGAGCGGGCGGATGTTATACAATCGGGTAAAACTAAAACTGCGCCAGAGAAATCCACTACAACCTCAAACACAATGGTAATGTTCGAGCCACAGCTGGGCAATATCCCACCACTACAGGAAATGGAAGAGGCCTTATTACAATACCTACCAAAGAAAAAGCAGGAGAGTAAAGGCAACTGGTATGTACGATGCTGGCTTAAATCTGTATAATACTACCCATTCATTTATACAGATATCCTACAACTGTTTCTCCTTGCGAACGAGAACGATCAGCATACACCGGGTGGGTTTAAGACAACCCAACGTGATTGTGCATACCGTCGCCTAATATTTTCCTGGTCTTTGCAATACTTGCTTTATTTATTCACAGCATCGCATTGAGATACCCATACAACGATTGCGCTCTTCAGTCATAGCAATGGATTTACGGAAAGGTTCAGGGATAAGGCAGCTCTGAATTTAAAGTGACTGCACCCAGGGACATTTTTATGCCTTTACGGCGAACGATTTTTGTATGTAGGTCCCTGTAAAATAGTAACGAAGCTGGAGTGCATAAAGACAATGTAAGGTAGACTAAGGCTCTAATGACTTGACAGTTCGCTCGATCGGTGCGTGAGCTCTTGAGAAATGTCTTTTCAACTGTCTGTCTAGTAGCAGAATGATCGGCCAACATGGCTGTAGTAAGCTCGGAAGATTGTAAGGATGTACGCAGCCTCTTGGATGCCTAGACCAAGCAGGCCACCTTCAGCTTGGTTGGTCCCATATCGTTGTTCCGCTGGTGTCAATGTGCGACTAAGAAAGCAGACAGGCCGGACTGTAGTGGCAGGGACCGACAGAGCTGAGACACAACCAATTGGCTAGCCAAGTTCTGACCAACACATCCTGACCGACACATCGTCCACCGACCGACTGATTAATATGCGATGACTTCTGAAGGTGATTGGATCTGTTGCACATGGTTAGCAAGTATCTCAAGCTATATGATAGAAGGGATTAACTGACTAAAGTAAGGGCTGAAGTGGCTGCTCCCAAGACACCGCGCGCGCATCTGGCGCAGCGCTCGCGAGATTCCCGCACACGGACTTCACTTCTTTACGATCATACTGGGCTCATTCATTACGATCGCTGGCAACTTTTGTCTGGGTTGTCCTTTCGGTTTTTGGTGGGTGGCGGCGCCGCAGAAAGACCAGAGACTGCGGCGCCCGCGTCGTCCGACGACACCGCGAAGGCCGAATTTGGAAACTAAAGCCCTTATAAGTTTTATGCCAAAGCCCGCGCCGAGGCTCAGCGCCTGGCCGAGGTGAAATATTGTATTAAAATGTAACAAATCAGATGTACATTATATGATAGAATATTCAGTTTGTCTTATCGCCATCCGCGTCTCGCTGCGCGTCTTGCGACACCGCCTCGCCCGATGCTTGTCTTTTCATAAACCGCATAACATGTCGAGGATAACGATGCCAGGAAATGGCCAAGGAACTCCGTGGGAGGTTCACTTGGATGAGGCGCCCCGATAAAGCGGGCGGGCGATGCAAAAAGACAATTGAGTGATGATATTGTAGACTACCAGCTTAAAGTTCCTCGTCACCCATTTACAGTAACTTTCCTCACCGGACCGGACGAAAAGAAGGGGAAAAAAAGAAGGAAAAAAAGAGCTAATATCGGTCTCTTGCCAGAATTGGCACCAAATGGTTCAGTACGAGCCAACTCCCTCTTTACCACAAATCAAAATGTGCATATTTCAAATTGGAATGATTACAATTTAAATACCTTAACGATGAACAATTGGAGGGCAAGTCTGGTGCCAGCAGCCGCGGTAATTCCAGCTCCAATAGCGTATATTAAAGTTGTTGTGGTTAAAAAGGTCGTAGTTGAACCGGGTTGGGGAGGGCGCTGGCCGACACTTCGACTACGAGGAAACGCAAGTACCTCAGGAGCAAGTCGGCTGCGCACATGCTTTTCTCGACAAGAAATTTTCCACTAGGCGCGCGACAATAATGATGGGTACTGGACCACTACTGTCTTAGCTAGCGATCATGAATAGCAGAATAAGGTGCCCAACTGACGAAGACACTCAAGGCCATTTCAACCTGCCATTTCACTCACCCAGACAGTCGTCTCATCGTCAAGGGTACCACATAAAGCTTGTTGCCCCGCATTGCGTTGATTTCCACGATGATAGGTGTCAAGAGGCTAGACTGGAGGACTTACCGCTGTCATCGCTGGACACCATCGCCAGATCTATCGCCCTCGATCAGATCCTCGCTGCCATCCGCGTCATCGCCACCATCGCCACCGTCGCCGTTGTCATGTCCGTCGCTTGACTGGGCACCACTCATTTGCAGGTCCGACTCGCTGAACCCCAGATCGTTGTCGTCCAAAAGACCATCCATGGCCACATCACCATTACCCTGGCCTTGGTCCAGCAAGTCACCTTCCACGTCAGCACATTTAGCCACCGAGTAGAGGGATCTCTGCGATTGTTCGATTCGAGGTCGTCATGTTCCTAAGTCACCTGCGCTGTGTGGCGACAGTTAAACCCCTTGTGCGATAGTTAGCACAGCTGCGCAACTGATATGGAAGTCCTCGGCGAGCCCTCGAGCCTAGCGCATCTTGTGAGAGTCCATTACTCGAACCGCTACAACCTGGTTGTTGCCACAGGCTGGTGCCTATCATCTAAGGGTAACTTAGGAGGATGATTCAATGTGTGAGTGTGTTCTGAATATGATTACATTGATATCTCTAACAAGGTCAGCCCTGATGTTTATGCTAGGGTTCTGTGCATTGAACTGGAGGCCCAACGGCTACGATAAATGCCCGGGACTAAAAGACAACGTTCTCGTTGTCATAACGCTACTAGATAGCAATGCCTCCCCCCAAACTTGCCGAATTCTCATCGTAAATCCTCTTAGCAATGCTTATCGTTTAGTGCTCGTGCATCTCTAAGCCAGCGGCATTGGCGAGGACGTACACGATGCGATACGTAGCCATCACAACCCGGCTCATCTCGCCCATGTCGTTCTGGAACTTCTCTATTTTTTTCGTTGGTACTGTACTGAAGCCTCTCAATCCTGTCAACGATGTTGGCCTGGGTCCTTGTGATCTGTCTGGATTCACCATGGATCTGTCTGACTTGACCATGGATCTGTCCGATTTCACCATGGATCTATTCGATTTCACCGTGGATCTGTTTGTGATTGGTTCGGATTTTGTCGGCCATCTCCTCTGGTATTTGTTGCAAGCGACGCACATCCTGCCTGGCATTTGCTGCCAAGATGACCTCCGACTGATCGGACTTTCGTTTCTTTGGGCAGGACCAAGTGACGTTTGTCTTTACGTCCTTCATCTCCGTTGGCGGGGAAGGCGAGACGGCGACTCCTGTGTCCCGCTGTTGAAGCCCCGTTGGGGTTGTGCCCGGGATTGTCTTCTTAATCTCTGAGATCTGAGATCGTGATCCAAGGTTCGTTCGTGTAGGTTGGGAGCTGTGTCTTGTGTGCGGTCGTTGGGGCCTTATTGGCTCTATTTGTGGTGTCATCCTCGCCATCGGAGAGATCGGAGATCGCGGTTTATGGCCAGTCGGATCATTGGACAATTCTATGTCCTCTTGGCTGCGCTTCATCTGAGGTACATTTTTTGCCCATTGCTCCTTCGTCGGAGTCTGTGATCTAGGAATGACTGGGCGCGTTCCCTGGCCTGTGATAGTCAATCTGACGCCGTTGCGCTCAGTTGCGCTGGTAGCAGTGGCCATCATAATTATCCGTGGCAGGCGTTGGTGTTTCTGAGGTTCTCATCGTCTGTACTGCCGTTGGTGTCGGAAGAAGATGGGCTGGCGTTGGTGTCTCAGAATCATTGCGTTGGGTTGTGGTGCCTGCGTCGCTGGACGAGTTGTTCGGTTGCGAGACCGGTAGATCCACAGAGTATTCATCGTCTGTCGATAGGGTATACTTTTTGCCTCCTCTCTTATTCCACATAGCCGTTCTGATTCGTTTGTCGAGGTACTTGTAGTCCTTGTTATTGGCGAACCGTTCGTCGGTTGTTGGCCCTGCTGTGTTGTACATCATCTGTGCCAAATCGACGGCAGGATAGGCGGCCTGCAGATACAATGCAGCCTTACTCCCTAGGAATAGGTCTGTACCAAACATGATCTTCGTGGCGACTGCATGTGGCCATTTGATACCCGTCCTCATCCTCGAAAATTTGTGGTTGTAAATCCGCTTGGTGCTTGCCAACTTCACCATGCCCCCCCGTTGCGTCGAACCACGCGGTACGTTCTTCCAAGGGCAATTGGTATCCCCAACTGTCCCATTCTTGGCGAAATTGGTCGTACCACTGCTTGTTGGCGGTATCTCGGTCTTTCTCCTTTATGACCGATTCGTAGGACGGGTATGACAGCGATGTGAAATTGTCATACTCATGTTCCTCGTTCGGCGCCATATTGGAGTCACAAGCTGATTGACTGTGTAGAAGTTGGAGTTCAAGGGCGGATATAGCTACCACCCATGTATTGTGCTGGTGGGATCTTTATTGGACTGCCAGTGATCATTGTAGTGTGCAGGTTACAACCCTAGGTAGTGTGAAAGTGCCAGTGCCCATGCAGCTGTCAACACCTGTCAAGTGCCGACCTGCACCTTTCACTAGCTGTGAATCATCCAGCCCGGGACAATGTGAACGAATTTGGCTCGTTCCCTGTTTGATGGGCCATTTCTGCCCTATGGGCTCTTGTCAAACTCCCGACAGCGTTTGAAGTCGCGACAGTCGAACCAGTCTCGGATCCATCTGAGGGAGTCCAGCTCGCTGGGGACAGAAATAATTTCTAATCCCAATCCGCTATTGCCCATTCCACAGCTAGTGCTGGAAGAAGGTCCTTTCATCGCCGGCAGAACAATGTCGGAATTAGTCTCACGACCCGGGTGCGAGTACAATGAGAAACACGCTACGATCCCGCCTAGACTCGAGCCCGGCAAACAAGCCCTCTGCTCTTGCGGCAACGGGCAGCTACTAGAGGACTTTGTGGCGCTATTAGTGCTGGTAGACTAGAAGAAGAGGTGACGTCTCGGGTCGAGGTCTCGTTCCATTTCGAAAATGTTCCATGTACAGAGTGATTCCACCGTTCCGATAGTATCTGGGCGTTTCAGCTGCCCTAGTACACCTCCTCAGGGGTTACAAACGTATAGCCCGATTTCACAAAAAAGCAAGCGTGCGTGCTCTAGTTAACTTCTAGGTTAAGCCTCTCATCATGTCCTCTTCTCTGTTTCCTTGTCAAATAGTTGTCGCGCGCTCGCCAATCTGCCCGCGATATCAGTCCTCGGAATTGCACAAGGTCTACAATAAGAATTTTCAACATAGCCGTAGGTAGGGAGACTTCCTGTTTTCAGACACTAAATTTAGTAGGATGCCTACAGGTAGCATGTCAGACACCTATTACATCTCCTAAAAGCATAATTCTTTTTATTTTCTTTTAGCATTCTTATACATATGGATCTCTTCGTTGTCGCTGCGCTGTTTGTGAAGTGTCAAACAAGAAATATTGTGCCGCAGGTATTACCTAATGGTTGTCGACTTCAGGGCAAGTATGCTTTAATCTTGCTTAACGCGGTAGATTCCCCAAGAGTTGCCTAGTATAGCCTGTTTGTCCTAGAATATGCTAGACCACCTTGCTTCTTGTGATTTGCATGATAAAGAGGGAAACATTCCTTCTATTAGCTAGTGGCGCAATATGTTATGACGGTTATGTCTTCAACTTGGCATGAAGAGTATGCGCCTGTCAGACGGCGATCATGACAACACCGGCTTGTTCGTTTACCAGGGAGCGGCTATAGATCTACGAACTTCGCGCCGACTTCAATTCCAGCCTCATCAATCGCAATAACCACAACCTTCTTCGCGCTCGTGTAGAATACCTTTGCATTGTTGAGATGAGTCTCTCCCTCGGGCTGTGTTGTCAGCGTTGCGTGCCCTTACGGTCGCTGCACTTCCGCTGGCAGTCGGTGTTTTCCAATGAGATTTGCCCGCCTTTCCCGATGACTTCTCGGCGTCCATCAAAGAGACCGTTCGTCAGTACAAGGGTAATAGGGCGACCGAGCCTCTAATTGCGTTGCTGGCCCTGCTCCTTTTCGTTGTGGGGACCGTTCCTCTATCCCCAACCCGACCTTGAGTCCGACGCCGAACGGTCCTTGAGCAGCAGCAAATCCGTTTCCAAAACCCACGAACATTACGGTCGCCGCAGCCCCAATCGCTGATTGGTCAACGACCCTGAGGGTGAAGCCGCCACGCGCCTGAAGGCTGAACGCATCGTAGTGGGGCGAGAGGAAGCTGCTTGCCTAGCTGGTGAATTGGGTCTTGCTGAGCAGCTGGAACAGGAACGTCTTGAGGCGGAGGTGCGTGCTCGCCGAGGACAGTCTAGTTATAAGGATTTAAGACCTTGTTGCAGTATTGATTCGTCCGCCTAGAAACTACAAAGCAAAGCATAGCAAACGCAAATGCGTAATGCTCGTACTATAGCTTCTTGCGGGATCTTAAGTACAAGTGGGTTTGGTGGGTGCATTGTACTATTGCATATGTCCATCATCACCATTGTTATAATCAGTGTCATTGCCATCGTCATCTTTGTTTTCTTCTTGATCTAGAGTAATAAACATGATGAACAACGGAATAGCCTCCACCGCCACTACCCGCCAAACCGGTCGCCCCTTTTGTTGTTTGGTTATTGATCCTATGACCATCCTTCCGCATCTCTGTGATCACCAAAATAACTTTGGCTTCATTCACGAAACCTCAAAATCCATGCTAGTTCGTTCTCGCCACATATCCATTTCCTCCAGACTCCTCCGGCGCCAACGCCGCCATTTCACTCATTTTCAACGTTACTCGATTCGTGCAGTTGGCGGGCAGCCGATTTGTAAGCGCTGTGAGAATCGGTCTCAGCTGTAGGAGGTTTGCGGGCGTCGGCTCGACCAGCCTTGCGTTTTTTCACTCGCTTGCCTTCTTGTTTCCCGATACCGGTCCTAATCAAAGCGTTGCGCTGAACTCCATCATCTGCCATGATGCGCTCCTCGACATAGACAGAGACAGCGTTGTTGCCAGCGACAGGGCAGTTCCGAGTAGCATGGGAAGCTCCATCACAGAAGGAGCAGGCCAGGGCCACAGTGCAGTGGAGTTCAATGTGACCAGGCTGAATGCAACGCTTGCAAAACATGGTCCATTGAGGTCTGGACTTGGCTGTACCCATCGATACAACTGCTTCACGAGCTTCGAGCCAGGTGAGCAAATCCTTAAAGGGGGCAGAACCACGCATATTTTCGTCTGTGCCGATGATGAAGGTGGCCAGACGGGCTCGCGTCATCATAACATCCATTCGACGGGGATCACCAATGAAACCAAGCTTGGCGGTTCGCACAAGGTCAATGAGGACGATGTCAGCTTCATGACTGGGGGAGTCATCAATGGTGCGAACCTCAACTAGGTCGGTTGGATACTCGGCCGCGGACATCTGTCGAAGGAGTAGCTGGTACTGGTTCTTCTGAACCGAGTACGGCGTAAGGATCATGATTGAACCCCGGCGAACCCGAACTTCCTCGCCTCGCCGGCAAGCGGCGACATCTCGAACATTGAGAGGATTCATCTCACGATACATTTGGACGACGAGCTGCATCACGAAAAGGGCGTTGGCGTCGTTGGCGTAGGAAGTACCGACCGGGTTCTCAGTGGCTTCCGGGATCTTGAACATGACAGTTGTCGATCTGGCTCCAGTCTGGCGAGTAATCCATTGACGGATATTGCTGGTTGCGGAGTTACGGCCACGATTGACAATCGACATCTGTTTACCGTAAAAGAAACCTTGAGCCCATTCGGCGGCCATTCCCCAAGCACGGTGGTTGAGACGGAGGGTAAACGTGAGGCGGCCCATGTCCTCGACTCTGTGGAACAAACTAACTCCTCGTTGCGGACCGAAGATGGTTTTGTAATCGGACTGGCCCGTGGTCAGTGTCAGAGGGGCAAATTGCTTCGTGTCTCCGATGAAAAGGCAAGCCGCATCTTGGTACTTGGATGGAACCATCAGCGACAGAGGTTCAGACATCCGGGCCGCTTCGTCCACAACAATGAAATCGGCATTCCATTCGTTGACATGGTCTGCCAGTTGCGCTAAAGCGACTGGTGTACCGCAGATGATGTCACAGCGACCGACTGCGTACTCAAGCAACGCCTGGACAGCGGCGATGTGCTCCGTACGGTTCAAAACGAAGGCGTCGGGGTCGTGCGTCTTTTCAAACACCGCGCGTCTGTATGCGGTCCACTCATCGGGGTGTTGCTCAGCTATCTCCTTTGCGAATTGGGAGACGGTCTGGAAAACGGAGGAGGGAGATTTCTCGAGAAAAGAAGTGGTAAACTGACTGTTGATATGTTTAGCCAGAGTTCTGTCTTGAGAACCAGCGAGGGGAGCCTGGGTGGTATCAATGACACGAGGCTGACGACGTTCAACGATGAGCATGTCAGCGCGCTCAGTTTTCCATGGGAGTATGCGGCGGACGATCTTGTCAGGGCAAGCTTGAGCGAGTCTACGGATGGCATCGTCCACAAGCTTGTTCTGACCTGCGGTCCAAGCTACCTTAGGTGTAGCGTTTGGGCCAGTTGGCTGTACCGCAGATTGGGTCTCTGTCTGGTTCCAGCCGCTGGGAACCGCCGGCGCAGTGGCAAACACCCCGTACGTAGCCGGTTCACCCCATTGCGTAGCGTCTGCTGGCACATCGTGAGCTGCACCGGTGGGGTCGATGGCAGCGCCTTCCCATGGCTCGTTGGCTTCCTGCGGAGTAGGAGCAGTGGTCCAACCCTGGGTATTGGAGGTAGTGGTCCAATCCTGGGTATTGGAGGTAGTGGTCCAATCCTGGGCATTGGAGGCAGTGGTCCAGTCCAAACCACCGGAGGCAGTGGCCCATACATCGGCCAGTTGGTTAGAAGCGTTAGTAGACTCGCCGTCGGGAACCTCGGTAGACTCGCCGTCGGGAACCTCGGTAGACTCGCCGTCGGGAACCGCAGTGGACTCGTTGTTGGAAGTGGAAGTGCGCATGGCAGCACTGTTGTCCAGAGAGCCTGGAGTAGCGTCGACGCTATCTGGTTCGAGAGCTGGGTAGGATCGAGGAACTGCGATAATAGGCTTGACGATCTGAACGGCGACAGTGGTCTTGCCGGCACCTGGTCCACCAGTGACGAAAGCATAACCAGCGGGTGCAGTATCGAGCGAGGGGGCTACGCCACGGCTCTCACCGGTGAAGTTCCCATTTTCAAGATCTTCGCGCAGACGAGGGAACTCCTGCAGAAGGCGGCGGACTGGAACCTCGCTGTGAAAATTGAGCGAATACTGCCAGAAACGAGCCGCCTAGGTCTTGTTTCGAGCGTTGGCTGCAGTATTGAGCGCTGTGATGGCACTGCACTCCGCCATGATGGAAGTGGCGTCAGGCTTGTTCCAGATTTTACACTGGACTGTCGGGTAGCTGGTCGTCGCAGCACCTGTCTTTGCAGGTCTAAACAGCTGCGTAAGAAAAGAGTGCAAAGGTCCAACGACACGCGATGTTGGGAGTTGGCAGGAAATCGGAGGCTTCTTCATTCCCAATGTCCAATTGTTCTGCACGGGTGTACGGACAGAGAACATTGCAAGGTTGGCCTGGGTTCCAGGGGGTAGGCTTACCCGGACAGCCAACCAAGCTGCACCGAGGCCGGTAGGGGCTTGGCCAGGACTAGCTACACCGATGTTGCGAACCCAGTTCTGGAGACGTAGGTACCATTGCTCGTCGGACTCCTGAGACTGCTGCTGTAGTGTCTCTGCGAAGGATTCAGCGGTTGCGGCCAACTGAACGCCAGCGGGTTGGTCGGGAAGGGCTTGGACGGCTTCAGCTGAAGGTTCCTTGAGCAGATTAAAGATGACGCCTGCGGTATAGGTAATAAAACGTTCGTTCCCGACTGTGAGAAGCTTCTCTTCAAAGTATTCGACACCAGCATCATCGCCGCGAGTTTGGGCTTTGTCTCGTGACTAGCGGCATTTGTCCTCGGCAACGAAGGCTTTGTGCCTTGCCAAACGAAACTCCCTGGCCAAATCGCGTGTGATGCGTGTTATCTGCCCAGCTGTGAGAGCAACGCGAGGAATGACACGAGTGGCGACTGGAGCCTGGAGATGGAAGTAGCAGGAGCTTCCGATGTCGGGCAAAGTGTCCGCGATATCGGCCGCATGAAGGACTAAATATTGGTTTAATGCCTGTCCGTCTGCTGGGACGCCGTATACCTGGAGGTCATCGTCCTGAGGTTTCCATTTAGAGAAAGGATCATCAATGACGACAGCCGACAGAGTAGCTTCAAACAAGGCGGCAGCGCGTTGGTCTTCCATGCAGATTTCCTCGACAGTCCCGGCCATGAGTGTAACCGTGCGATGAGCATCGTCAAGGAAAACAGTGGTTGGTGGGACTGGTCGCTCAGGCTTTACGATGTCGTCCAATTCCAGATTGTCGAAGGTAAGATCAGAGCAGTCAGTCCTGACATTCTGGAGGATGTGGGCGTACGGCTGGGTGAAGGCCTGAATGTTTGTCAAGTTGTGCCGCCAAGTGCTGGCAAAAGACTCCTCTGGGAAAAACCAGATGCTGATGGCTGCGGGGACGGTGCCTTGCAGTTTAGCAATAACAGCGTCGACGATATCCCGTGTGGCCTGCGGGTGAGACTCCTAGTCTGACTTGAAAGCGGCCGACTGAATGAGGAAAACGCGGTCCCATGGCACATCGGCGCGCAGGCGACGGACGGTGTCGGTCACCTGAGTAATGGCGCGTGCAGGGTCGGCCATATCGCCAGCGAGGGCTTCAGCAAAACGGTCCACCGCTGTTGTTGACGGCTGCGATTCAGAAACGTCGATTTGATTAAACGTGAGGAGAGGTGCAATGGACTTTGGATCTGCTGAGTCAAGGTCGGCAATGGATAGGTGATCAAGGGTGGTGGCCAGAGGGATAATGAGATCGGCAAACTTGTCCATATCGCCATGGCGAATGACAAACTGAAGATGGATGACGGGCTGGACAAATTCGCCAAGGCAGATGTTCACGCGGATGTGAAGGCCTTGAAAAGGACCAAGATCGAGTCTTGCAACTGTTTCCGGAGCAAAACCGGGAAGCAGAATTCCATCGATATCCACGAGGGCATGGAACCAACCAGTGCGAGCGTAGGGCTGTCGAGACATGCCAAAGGTTTTCGTGTCACGGCCGCCAAGCTGTCCGACTCGATCATCGGCTCGGGCGTTCTCAGGCTCAGTAGGTTTGCTGTGGTTGCCCTCGACCAACCTTCGACGTCAAGAAGGGGGAATGCGATAGACAAGGAAAGCTCAGCGGGATGTTCGTTGGGCTCTTCTACCAATGCGTCGACGTCAAGAAGGGGGAATGCCATAAATAAGGCGGCCTCGGAAGTAGTATTCTGCTCGTCGAGAGGCTTGGACTCGGGCTCAGTATCGAGCGGAGTTGTTTCATCAGTTGGACATTGGTGTTGGAGCCCCTCAGGCGGCTCAGTTTGCGTAGCCAGGGTGTCGTCAAGGCGCTCCATAGTGATGTTGGAGTCTTGCTCAACATGTGATGCACGACGAAAACCACCAAAGAGCCACCAGGCTGCCTCTCGGTTGGGGCCTCATTGCGGTTTGTGCATAACACAGTAGGAAGTGAAACTTGTAGAGAAATAGGGGTAGAGGCGAGTAGAGGAGGGGAAAATATGTGCGTGCGGTAGATGAGCGCACAAAGTGGTGATGCGTGAGGATGGCGTTGTGGGTGCAAGGGCAGCCAGCAGCTTCACAAATCAATGAATGAAGGCTAGGGCTCGCGTAATAGAAATTAGGGCTTGTGCTCGCACAAACAAGATGGCAACGTATCCAATTGGATAGGTAGACTGAGCTGTTACTGGTTGGCGGCTGCTGGCGGCTGTCGCCAGTGGCAGTGAATGTAAGGGATCCCAACACCAACCCGGACAGAGGGCAAACAACATGGTGAGGGGTGAGGACAAAGGTCTCGCGCGTCACGTCAGACGCGCGCCTCAACCCGTCGCGAAGTTAATTATCACGAGGGGGCACCAACGGGTTCTAGTGACGTTCCCGAGGTGCAGCGTTGTGTTTTTTGAGGCCGTCCAACAGCTTTGAAACATCCGCCTGAAAGGTCACCTTTGGATTTGGATTTGATTTTGCTGTTCGTCGAGGAACAGGTGCCAGTTTCAGGAGACGCGAGGTAGAGCGGCGCATATAGAAGGCAATGCGTTGGACGATGTTGAAAGGGTCCCAAGGTGGTTGTCAATCCTGTGAACTTGACAGCTTTGCCAAAAACTCGATCTCGATAGCCTCCATAACATCGAGCTATCTCTGCGCTGAAAAAGAGTTAGTATCACAATTATAACCAATAGGTTAATAAGCACTTACAGAATCCCTTTTCCAAATATGTCATATACAAGAGGTTACACAGATCGCTATAGCCAAGCGATAGCATAGTGGCGTCCTGGCTGTGAGGAACATATTTCGTTAGGCTGATTGCCAAAGTGTTTCCAGCAGCATAGAGAAAACTGATGCGGTTGGGCATCGTCCTCTCACCACCGCTACGTCTCCTCCAGACGTACTGCTTCGTGAAGCCTCGCCAACCTCTCATCGAGCCACACTTTCTGCCACGTCTCAACCTTGCCGCCCAGCAACACGCACTTGTCCGGCTCCAGCAGCAACGTCCCCCGGGCGACCACGGTGCCAGCCTTGAGGAGCATCTTCTCGCCGACCTGGGTCCTGGCGACGCCGATGCCATCGATGCGGCGTAGCTCCAACGCGTAGAGCTTTGCGCCCTTAGCGTCTTGCAGAACGAGACGGTGCGTTGCGTTCTTGCCCGCGGGCCGCACGCCAGCACTTGTCGTTGCTGTTGTCGTCGTCGTGCGTTGGGTGCTCTCGCCTTCGCTGTTATCGTCGTCGTCGGCGGTGACGCGCACAACCTCTCTACCACGGGTAGTCTCGCCGCGCTCCACGGCTTCAAGCTCCTCGACCTGCTCCCAGCGACTGAGGGTGAGATTTTCAACATCGAGGACCTGGACGTGCACGGGGCGCTGCAGCCGGGTCTCGCGGTTGTTGGCGGTGTCGGCGGCCGGGGGAAAGCTGGGCAGCGCAGCGCCGTCGAGGAGGCTCGACGAGGTGAGGTCGGTGGCGAGCAGGCGGGCCTTTGCGGTGGCGAGCAGCGAGGGCAGCGGCGGGGGCGGCGAGCGCGCGGTGGTCAGGGAGGAAAGGAAGGCGGTAGAGGGGGCGGGGAGGGATTGGGCGAGGATGGCTGCGCGGAGTTGGCCAGTGATGTCCATTGCGGGTGGTGTGTGTGGTTGTTGTGTTATCGCGAGTTCATCGTGGTGTTGTTGAAAGATCGAAGCTGGAGGAGAGTTGAGCTTTGAGCTTCCATGTGAAAGTTAAGTTGCGGGTGGACCCCCATGACGTCCCACCCACTCCTTCCATGGGTCCCCTACAGCACCTGGAGCTAGCGCCTCCACGCCCCCTGCATCGCCTGCAGCTCCAGGGGGGCTGACCACTAACGCACCGTGTCACCTTTGCTGAGCCAGAACCCCCATGACTTAAGTGCCAAACCTCCAAGGGAGAGCATCGCCAACTCTCCTCACGCACCCAATTCGTCCTTCTTTCTCCGTCTCTATCTCCTCGTCCTCCTCCTCGTCGCAATGTCGACCATCGCCTCCCCCCGCGAACCTCCGCGGCGCACCCCAAACTCCTCCACCCGCCCGTCCCTCGAAATCTCCCGGTCCGCCGTCGCCTCGCCGGTCCTCGGCCAGTCCGCCGCCGCCTTCTCCTCCGCCGCCGCCGCCGCCGCCGCCGCCGCCGCAACCCCGTCCGGCTCCGCCCAGCCGCCGCCGGTCCCCAAACGCGCCAACCGTGTCGCCCTCCGCGAGTACTACAACCTGCGGGCGTCGGCGCCCCGTATCGACCTCCCGGACTCCGAGGTGCCGCCCAGCGAGATCGACGCCCTCGAGTTTGACGCCGATGACTATGTCGCCAAGGTCGCGGCGCGGAGCAGCCTGGAGGAGCTGTTGCGTCTATACACGCGGGTCGTAGGTGAAGTGCGTGCGCTGGATGCCGAGAAGAAGGCACTCGTGTACGACAACTACAGCAAGTTGATCACGGCGACGGAGACGATTCGCAAGGTACGCCCAATCCCCTACAAGTCATGATGATTCCGCCACAAGCTAACCGAGACACCTCCCTCATAGATGCGAGCAAACATGGACCCCCTAAACCCCATGGCCTCAACCCTCGACCCCGCTATCGCCCAAATCTACTCCCAAGCCTCCTCCATCCGCGAAGCCCTCCGCGCCTCGGTCCCCCCCCCCGACTCCGAAGACGGCAAGAAACGTGAGACGGAGCAACGCCGACAGCGCACCCGGGAGCTAGCCGCCGAGGTACTAGCAACACCGGAGCGGCTACGGAGTTTGGTCAAAGAGGGCAAGATCGAGCAGGCGCGCAAACAATGGGAGATGCCACGGCGGCTGCTGCTGGCGTGGAAGGAGAAGGGCGTAGGTGGGAATGATGTCGATGAGTGTCTAGAGGAGGGCGACGAGGCGCTGAGACAGGAAGAGAGCAGGAGGAGTGGAGTGAGCGAGCGGTCGTCCAGGGATGGACGAGTGTCAAAGGATGGGCGAGCATCAAGGGACGGACGAGTGTCCAAGGACGGACGAGTGTCCAAGGACGGACGATAATGCAAACACCCATAGATACCCAATGCTTGTCAGTCTTTTCATTTTGCTCCCTGTCCACCAAGGGGTTCCAACCTCAACTCCAAAACATGGCCTCTACATGACGACATGCCGCTCAAGCTACAGCTCCTGGACGTCGAGGATGGTAAACGGATCCTTGTCGTACTCGCTCAAGACCACCTCGGCATCTGGCACACTCGCCCTTAGCTGCTCCTCTAGCTTGGGCTTCAGCACCTCCTTCAGGTAACCGCGCTCCGAGTTGCTATGGAAGACCTGTACTAGCGTGCGGCCCTGCTGGATCGCTCGCAGCGCCGAGTGATGGCTCGTCTCGCCCGTAACAAGCAGGTCCACGTCGGCGTTCTTGAGGATGTCGTAGCCGCTGCCGGCACACACGCCGAAGCTCTTGACCTTGGCCGTCTTGACGTTGGAGCCAACAGGGCTGGCGACCATGACATGTCGCAGACCGCCGAGCTTGTCAGCCAGGCGCAGAATGACTTCGCGCAGGGACATGGCCTGCTCGAAGCGTCCAATGGCACCATATCCGGCGGGGGAGTGCGAGGCCGGCGCAGTGCTGCACGGGATAGCAAAAGAGCGCTCGCTGGTGTGCGGGCCGGAGACGATGTCGGCCAGCCAGGTGTTGAGACCATCGGGGGCAGCGTCAACGGCGGTGTGAGGGCAGTAGACGGCGATTCCGGCCTTGGCCAGGTGTAGCAGGGTGGCTTGCTGGGGGTCTTTGTTGGTGATGGACTTGAGGCCGCTGAAGATGAAGGGGTCTGAATGGTGAGCGTTAGAGCGTTATCTCATACTCGGGGTCACGGCGAAGCCTTACGGTAGCTAATAATGACGCTGACGCCCTGGCCAATGGCATCAACAGCGACTTGGAAGGTCAAGTCGTTGGTTACCAGCACCCTGGGTTTGTTCTTGCGAGAATCTATGTCCGAGTTGCCCAGTAGCAGACCGACATTGTCCCACGACCTGTCAGCTAGTTCTTCGGGATACCTACTGCCAGTTAGCATGATATAGTTCCCGATGCCTTTAACAAACGCCTGCCTACAGCTTCTGCATCGATTCCACAACGACCTTGGTAAAGCCCGCAGGTTCGACCTGCCAGGCTCCCCAGGCTCCGACTCCAGGCATGATGGAGGTTTGCGAGTGAGAATCCGTCTTTGACGAAGCGTCCGAGAGAGAGCGACAGGATGAGCAAGGTCTTCTGGGAAGATTGACGTAGGAGATGAAGGGCGTCGTTGTCCGAGTCGACGAAATGGCTCCTCTCAATCTCGCGGATGAATGTGCAAGCAGACTTCGATTCCTTCGCCAAGCACCGCCGTGCATGTCAGGGAGAAAACGGGAGTTTGGTTTGGGTTCTTATGAAGCAGTTACTTGCAGGTCCCGCCGTTGTAGGTCAGATGAAGCTCCGTGTCTGAAAGCTTCGAGCTTCCTCCACTGAGGTGCAGTTGAAAAGAGCCCATGAACTCATACCGTGCCAATTGATTACCCCTCGGCACTGTGCTCACCCTCACTGCTAGACTCTCCCACCTTCTGTTAGTTACCAATTGCGCTTTGCCCCACGGTTGATATCTAATCAATCAATCTCATCGTCGCCCTCTCGCCAACCCAAACTCTCCCTCTTTTAACACTCCCGCCGAACGCCTTCACCCGCTCGCCTCGCCTCGCTCCCGAGAAACCCCCAACCGCCATGGCGCAAATCACCGACGAGAGCATGCGCGAGGCCATCACCGAGCGCCTCCAGGCCGTCCACGTCGACGTCACCGACATGTCCGGTACGTTTCCCTCGCCCATCACCCCGCCATGCTACCCCTCCACCAAAAAAGCTACCGCCCGCGACGAGAACCAAAACTAACCCAGCACTTCCCATTTCGCAGGCGGCTGTGGCCAGGCCTTCACCTCGCTCATCGTGTCGCCCCAGTTCCATGGCCTCAACTCGCTCAAGCGCCATCGCCTCGTCAATGCCGCCCTCAAGGACGAGATCGCCGCCATCCACGCCTGGACCGCAAAGTGCCAGACCCCCGCCGAGTACGAGCGCAACCAGGCCAAGGCGGCGGCGCCCTCCGAGTCGGCAGATGTTGCGATGGCATGAGGAACTGTGACAGTAGCTTACGACGTTGCGACGATAAAGAAGACGACGACAACCAAGGACAGATCTAGTGACAAACGACGAATCTAGCGACAGGCTCGGAAAGGACACAAAAACATCATGGCAGACAGCGGGGCGCCATACGGACCAGGAATGGGAGCGATGGGGGAATCGAGATATCCGTACAGAAATGACAATTTGAACAGACAGACAGACATGCCGCGGTACAGAAGGCGAGCACGGGCACATTTCAGACTTGGGAATTAGAGCGTCATTATTTTAGGGAGCGTTCAACTCAGAAAAAAAGGTTTTTGGGTGGTCATCATCTCTTTGCGCCTGTGGCTGTAGCTGTGGCCGTAGCCATTTGTCAACCAATGTTTTCCCACCAGCGCATCTCCGTACTCCGTGTAAGCAGAAACCCCCTTGGGGCTTCTTCCGCGCGGCGCGTCTAGAACAGGCCCAGCAAATCGTCGCTATCCTTCTTCGGTTGCTGAGGAGCCGTCCCGCCCTGTGCTTGCTGAAGCTGCATCGCCGCCGGCAGTGGCTGGCTTGACGAGCCTCCAAAGTTCATTCCCTCGAATCCGTTCATCAAGTCGTTCATACCATCGCCAGGAGCAGGGGACATCGCCGGAGCCGCGACACCACCGCCTGGTACTACCGGTGCGTCCAACATGCTCATCATGTCGGCCATGGCACCTGAGGAATCGCCAGCCGCAGGGCTCGCCACTCGGTCAGGTGTTGCGGAAGCACTGTTCTGCTCTTGCGACGCGGGTGCGGCCCCGTCAAAGTCAATGTCGAGGAGGTTCTCGACGTTGTTCTGCGACGTGTTGCTAGATCCATTGGCAGCAGACACGGATGCGGCGATGGGGTTTTCGGCGGCGTTTTGCCGTTGCTCCTGGATCGCGGCGCGCTGAATCTCGTCGGCACCGAAGCGGCCCTTGCCCACGAATGACTCCGGGGGCTTGTGGTAGACAGAGGCAAGAGTCGAGAGCTCTGTGAGAAGCTGCTCGAGCAGTGCAGGCGGTAGGCTGGTCATGGTAGTGGAGATGGTGGGCTTTTGGGACAGCACAATGTTCTGCAAACATCAAATTAGTGGCCTGCCTTAACATCGCTTATGGGTTTTCATGCCTTGGCAATCTCTGGGTCCGTAGATAGCAGACGCCAGTAGACGTACGCCCTGTCACGGATATCTGGGTTGTCATTCTCTGCCGTCGCTGCTTGGAGCACCTTTTGCACAAGCCCCTGGCTACTCCCCGGCTTCTTCAGGAACAGCTTCACCACAGCTGTCAATATTTGCAATTGAGTCTGGGTTGTATGTTAGTCGGTGCAGGGCCCCAAGGTGTGTTCAAGATGAAACCAACCTGAGTGAATTCCTCCATGAAGCTCTCAACGAAGCTCTCCAAAATCTCATCCGCGTTGTTGATCTTCTCAGCATACTCACCCACGATCCAGATAAGCGACCCACGGGCGGTGGGCTCGTCCAGCTCGTCGATGTACTGGCAGAGAGTAGGGATCACTCCCTCGTAGCCCGGGTACTTGCGCAGGATGTCCTTGATAACGACAACGACCTCCTGAACAACGTAGTTGACCTTGGTCGAGATCAGGTCCTCGAGGGCCCGGACACACTTCTCGCTGGCACTCTCGATCTTGATGGCTACTTGGCCAATGGCCTTGACAGCTCTCTTGACGAAATCCATGTCCACTTCCAGGGCGTACTCCTTCAGCTCAGCGAGGAGCTGCTCGTAGTTGCTCTCGTTTGCTATTCTAACCATGATCTCTAGCTTTTGGAGCTTCACATACGGAGGGTCGGTATATTTGCAAAAGAAGACTCGCATCTCCTTGCTGAGGATGTCGGGCTTGGCTTGGAGGAGAAGATCAATGTTCCGTAGGGCGACGTATTGAACCTCGGGTTGCGATGCAACCAGAGTAACTGCGACGTGGTTAGTTACGGATGACTAGGCACCAGGATTCTCGTGTATGTACCTAGCGGAGGGGCCATCTTCTTGAGATACGACCGCACCAGCTCAGAACCAACAGCATTCATGTGAATAAAGACAACCTTGACAGCGGCGAGGACGACGCTGGGGTTGACGTGCTGGAACTGGGGTGCCACTCGCTCGCAGATGTGCTCCGACTCCTTCAAGTCCGCGGTCTGGTAGTTGGCCAGAGTCGTCAGGATAGTCACTCGACCCCACTCGGTACACTCGTTGAGTGCCATGAGCAGCTTCTTCAGCGTCATGGGCGTGATGATGAGCGCCCTGGTCTCCGGGGCTGTCTCGGTGATCTCCGAAAGCGCCTGCACCGAGTTTGCGACGACCATGGGGTTGGGGTCGCCAATGAGCTCCTGGAGCATCTCGAGGAAGCCGTTCTCCATGCACATGGTCGGGTTAAGATCGAATAGCTTGGCGACGCAGATGGCAGCCGTCTTGCGCACGTAGGGCGACTCATCTCGTAACGTCTTCCTCAAGGGCTCTTCCATGTAGTCAACCATCTTATCCACCCTAATGCAGCCCATGGTTCGGATCGCCAAAGCTCGTATAAGCGGGTTGGGGTCTTCTGAATCTTGGACGAAGGTATTGACGGCGAGAATGCACAGGTCGGGGTGCGACTTGGCATAGTTCCTAGGCAGCTGGGTCAGTCACGCTGTCCTTGTGCCCTTCCAGTGGACAACTAGATACAGCGACGCAGCCAGCCGAGAGCCAAGCAGCCTGGCAGGTCCACATACATGAGGTAGAGATAAACGAGCTTCTTCTGGTCGAGGTCGGCCGTTGCAATGTTCTTGAGGACGTCGGGGAACAGAGCAGACACATCCTTGCCCAGCGTCATGGCCATGATGGTCTTCTGGATCGACTCCTTGCGCTCGTACGCATACTGGGAGACAAGACCGGCGCGCAGCTCAAAGGTCTCGCCCTTGCGAGGCACGGCGAAGGCGCCGCGAATGCGATTCACCGCCATCGTCGAGGATCGTTGGGACGGAGGAGGATGGGGGGACGTGAAGGTGTTGTAGTACGAAGCTTGGTTGGAGGGGGAGCTGGAAGGGAGAATCGAAGGGAGCGATGACGACCGAGGCAGGTGTCTAGATGGTGAACACGGAGAGTGTCTCAAGCGCCAGAGCCCGCATCAGACAACAGAGCTGTTGAAATTCCGGGATGCGTCGTGGGTAAGCTGCGTGGTGGCGAAGAGGAAGTGCTGTAAGGAGTAAGGCGGACGCGCTGAAGATGCCCAGGCCACGAGGATATGTCGGGACTCTGGAGGTCAACCACTGTCCAGTGTCGTGGCGGGCACCAGGCTGCCCCCTACCTAACCTTAAAGTCCCGCCTGATTGCCGCTGTAGTGTGGCTTTAATCATTTCTGTCAATTGAGTCATCCCGGCCCGATGATTGATCCGGCCTGCAGCTGCCAACGCGCTATGGTCAACGCGCTGCGACGGCGAGCTATAGCGCGCTATAACCCAACCGCTATGACCGTTATAGCTAACGCGCTATGATCGCTATAACCGCTGTAGCCAACGTGCTACGACCACTGTAACCACTCCATGTAACCAGCGCGTCGCAGTCCCTATGGCCACTGTAGAAAGGGACGACTTCCTGCCCGACAGAACGCACACCTGCCCCATCCTCAGCGCGTTCCTCTGCCCATAGAATTTGGATACAATTGCGATCCTGGTCTTGATGGCGGCACAGGCAGTGGCGGGCAGCAGCGGCGGCGGCGGCGGCGATGGTTGCTGTGTTAAAGCTATAGCGCGATTGAAGTTGGGTGGATATCATATGGCTATGAGAGCGCTGATTGACTGATGATGTTGGGAAATCATTGCGATGTGCAAATAGCAATCCGATCATGTGCAAATAGCAAGACTCTTTAGGTATATTACTTGCACAAACCAGTAGTAAATCGTAGAGAAGCTTCCCCACACAGGGCACGGTGAAGGATGGTAATACATCGTGGGAAATAAAGCTCCTAACTTGCCAACGCCAAACTAATTACCCCATACGATAGATAGAGTAACGTCTGTAATTCGGTAGCACAAACTTATTCGGATTGTTTAATCTTTCTGGCCTGACAGCTGGATTAGGTACGTCACCCCAACTCTCACAAGGAGAACTAGCAATAGCAACCGGTCACAATCAAGGTCCAGAGTACTATTATTCGAGTTGTTTACTGCCCATATCCTTTATCCTTATTGTCGCCCTTACAGCCACCCTCGTCATTCTTTTCGTTGTTCTCCTCTTCGTTGTTCTCCTCTTCGTCATCCTCATCTTCGTCAACCTCCTCTTCATCATCTTCCTCGTCGTAATCCACCAGCACACCAAACCCTTTCGAGACACTTCTATTCGCCAGCGACCATGTTTTCTTAGGGCTCCTAGGTGCGTTGCAAAATGCGCGCTTCGACGAAGGTCCCGGCCGCATTGTTATCCCGGCAGAAATCTCATTATTGCGAACATTGTTGGTATCGTCATCGGCGAGAGGAGCGGGAGTTTGTCCATTGTTGATTAACTCGGTTGCTTCATCTGGGGGTAGGTGGCCGATGTTGCGCGCTAGTACCAACAAGGAAGACCGCCGAAGGTACTCTCCAGGAGTTGCCCACATCGTTGAATGGGTGTCTTGGGAGATGCTCTTCCACCATTTTGGCGCTTCATGGCGCTGGCGTCGGAGTAGGGTCGTGACGTAGAGGAAGTACAAGTAACGCTTGGATGGTCGGAAGTCGTTCCTGAATGATAGGATGTTGCCATGTAGCTTCTTTAAGCTATCTGGGATATTCTCACCGGGCGTGTCAAACAAGATGATTCGCACATCATTCGAGTCAGGAACTGGCACGAGAGCTATTAAACCCTTGTCAAGCGCGTACTCATGCATTTTCAGCATAGGAATTCCATTGTGAGGACTCATGAGGTGACCTTCTTTCTCGGTGGTTGGTCCGAAGAGGTATTCGGCGTTCACTTCTCCAATGTTGTATGGGACAATGTGGGCGGCTGTGACATATTTCGCCATGAAGTATGAACCTTCCAAACAACACCAACCCGCCTCTGCATCATACGAGCTTAAGACAGCCTGCCGAAAGCGGGATTGCGACTTGTCATCGCGAGATTTGAACAGAGTCAGCTTAGCTCCATCAGGTGCCTGCAAGCGGCTGATAACGAGATCAATATATGCCCAATCATCGTGATGTTTGTTTGCCAGTTGGGTGTTCATGTCGTCCAAATACTCGCCAATGATTTGATTCTTCTGGCTCTGGAGAATTGCCAAGTTCGCTCGGTGGGTAAGAACGGACATCTCGAATTTGTCCACTTCTTTCGTGAAATGTTGTGTTTCAATGTGGATTTCCCCATTATGAAAAATCGAGTTGAGGAAGTGAACATGTTCATTTGCGTTGTCGAGCTCTGCTCTGATGGTTTCTGTCATAGCCTCGATCTTCTTCTTGACCTCATTGTGAATCAAACGGCTCAGCCCGGCCTCGTCGTCGTCAAAATCTTCGGATGCTTTCGCCTTCTGGATTTTGTCCTCACTGGCCGCGGAGACATCCGAGAAGTTTCGTTTGGCTTGCTTCGATTTGACAATCACATCACCCAGCTTTTCATAGTAGAGAGTCGTAGGCATTGACTTCATTACCTGAGACGAGAAGCAGGTGACGGGCGAGTTTGCCAGGTCCACTGGACTTTCAGCCAACTCCCGGCTTGCATTCTGCCGTGGGGTCTTTGGGGTCTTTGGGGTTTTTGGAGTTTCCGGCATAGTTCTCGAGGAGCGTAACAGCTCAGAAACGCGGCAATGGTGTCTGTAGAAGAAATGAGATCTAATAAAAGTGTTAGTGAACTGCACCGAATATGAACAGAAAACGGTAAACTGACGGCACGAGAGGCAGGCAGGTGGTAAAGCCGTAAAACGTTTGAGAGTCGAGTTGGAGAAGAGGAGAGATGGGTTGGGGAGGACTCGACCGCTTTAGTACGAACGAGCGTACGTCACAATGGTTGCTGAGAACCTGGAATATTCAAGTTAGATGACTCATGAGGTTGGTGGCAGAAGGAGCTGTCTGTATCCATAGAGTGACAGGAGTCAGCAAATGTTCAGACCGGCCTTGGGAAGTGTGGAAGGAAGGTTCACCCACTGACGTGTTTTTGAGCCCAAAAGGGTTCCCCATATGGGATACATAAGGCAGTCGAGATAGAAGATTTTTAGCATCGCGACTGTTGTGGATGAAAACCGTTCTTCGATGCCAGCACAAAGAACGGGCCGCTGGTGGTTGCTTGGGCCAGGGAGACCTCAAGGTTGGTCTGCCTATTACGCGTTTCAGAAGAAACGTGTGACCGAATTCCAGAGCTATGCTCTGTCTGGCTTAGAGTTTGGATGCATCGTCATTATCCTGGGAGCGGGGGCTCGACCATCGTGAGGTGTGTGTTTGAGGTTGACCCTCTTTCCCCAATGCATTGCGTCAGCCTTAGGGAACGAAAGGTTGCTTGCAATATCACGTGATCTCTCACTTTGTCAGACGGAGGGACCCGGCGGGACCTCGTAGGCGCACAGCTAGCTGTGCAAATAATATCACGTGCTTAGCCGCACAGCTAGCTGTGCGGATAAGATCCGTTATGTAAGACAGTGTATGTATAATATCTCTCTTGCATATACACATCACGGCATTTCCTTATAGAATTGAATAGAGGAGTGATTAATTATATATATAGCGATTTAATATATATTATTTTATTACTTAGTAATAGATTAATCTACTTATAGCTATAAATAATATTATTATTATTATTATTATATTCATACGCTATAGACCTAAGAGGTAGATAGTGCTTCTACTTTATATAGATATAGGAAAAACCAGATTGGGCAAAAACCCATATCCTTTCCGTAGCGGGCCCGGG
>JAZAVJ010000324.1:0-43104 GCA_037954315.1 Neonectria punicea | reverse complement strand
GGGGATCACGATGATGCTCAGAAGTCAACTACGGTAAGGGCCCCCTACGCTGGAATTGGAAGGCGGTGAGATTTTTATTGTGCATTGACTGACTGGGGTCTGTAGGGGTACTTTGGGCGGGTTATGCCAGCTTAGGTATCTTTTTCCAAAAGCAGGACTACGATAATCCCCTTGCCGATCGGGCCCTTAGTATTCTCGGTCAACGATACATTCTCGGTGTAAATGACGTGTGATACATGTCCATACAGTAGTACGTAGCTACCTCTGCTCAGCGCCTAGCTTACATCCAAACCCGGCACTTGTGTACCACGCCAAGACTTCACCCCTGTTCAAGGCACAACTTTGCCGTTCCTTGTTCTTGGCCCTAATCTCGATTGCCTCTCCTCCCGCACGACTCCGCTTCCCCGCACTACAAACTCCCTGGTGAAGTGTGATCGACTAGCACGGTTGCGGCTCACGGCGCATTTCCCGGTCATTTACGTCTCACGCGCAGGTGATTGCAGGGGCTGGAGCGCCAAGTTGCTGTCCTGTCCATGTAACCACCCTTGGCATGGTGTTCGTTTCCTACCACACCTAACTGCAACCATTTCGAAGCATCCAGATACGAATGCCGCGCAACTGTCCTTTTGTCTACATGAACTCGGGCATTCGGCAAGTCACTTAGTATTCCGAAGCCCGGGCTACACCGAAGGAGGGGTCGGTCGGATAAAGCGGCACTCAGTTGCCTTGTCGCCTTACTGCAATGACTCTAAACAGTGCGAGTGTCCGTACACCAGCCTTACAGTCACACTCACAGTCAAGAATCTGACGCAAATTTCCACCGCAGTTAGCTTTCCTCGCTCGAGACTGTCAGTCCATCGCCAGACTTCTCACCCCGCCCACGGGTCAGCATTTAGGTGGCTCACTGAGCCGTAGCGGAATTCCAATTTTTGATGGGCGTTAATCTAACGCGTTGTCTATCGTCTTAACTCTATACTTCTCAATTGGTTAGAGGATAAAAAGGCTGGTCCTGGACTAAGGATACAAACTTGTGTGAAATATACTAAGGTCACTTCTCCTGATTGATTACAATTAAGATCTTTCGAAATTTTGCTACTATGGCACGTCAAACTTACCGGTTGAATTTTGTCTCATCTTGTCCACAGGGTACGGTGGAACAATATGGCTAGGAGGCCGGACTGGTCTTATGGGATGAGCTGGTTCGGGAGAGATTGGAAGAAGCCGGATATTTGAGGTTTATGCCGAGGATGGGACCAGTTGAGAGATTTCAGCCCCCATTAGCGCTCCCAGGGCCGTTCTGAACGTTGGATCTAGGGTGTCTTTAGTGCTTGTTTACGCATCTAGTATTGATATAATCCAGAAGGTATAAACTGGTCCATAACTCTCCGGAGCTGGATGTCGAGGCGGCGTTCCTGTGGTGTCTGTAATCAGAGTCCGTCACAGAACCTCGAATCGAGACTGGCCGGCATGAGAGACCTTAGGCATTGCATTCAATATCGCCACTTAGGGCATGGTTTCCCGCTGAGAACGTCCTGTTTGTTCTCTCCTGCAAACACAACATCGTCCAGCCGAATTCCCTTAACGACTAGTGACTTAATGTGCTCGTGAATCACTGGACTTCTCTGATCCGCTACACCTTAGTATCTTCGATAGCTAGTAATTCCAAGGCCAGTGACACGCTCGCAACTCCAGTCGGTGACCCACGACGGAAGAGAATGGTGATGTCGGAACGTTTCTCTTTCAGCATGGGCGAGCAACAGCAAATCATCCGAGTCTTCGAGGATTCGGATTGCAGCCTGAGTGTAAATCTCTTCTGTCGACTTTTCATATGTCGGACTGAACCGGCTTTTTCCTCGGACAGAGTCTTCCACAATACCCAGAAGCGCGTATACTTTATCTCGAGGATCGGTCGCTTGGAAGCAACGAAATCTGGTTAGAGAATAGAGCATGTTATCCTTGACCCCTGTTTGCTTTACGCTCTTGTTGGCATCCAAAAGATTTGGAACAGAATGGTTAGAATTAAGGTTAGGTCGCCGTGCTTTAACAGGCCATCTCTTCTAAATCCACCGTGTCCATGCCGTGACGGTTAGGAACTCGGAGATTATGGTGATATCTTTCCAACTGATGGCGAGGATACCGCAAATAGCAATAATTCTCTGGCCGAGAATGATTTCTTGAATTATCCATGTCCGAGTAAAGTAACTCCGCTGGAAGAATCTTATTAAGGAGTCCCAATGGCTACTGTCTGCGTAGACTTCTGAGCTGTTTCCCAGGTCGGCAGCCTCGAGCATGCTAGGGGTGATATGCTTGAGGCTTTCCACTCGTTCGTGTCTTCCTGTGTCTACACGCATACGTGCCAAGGCCCGGATCAGAGCAAAGCTTCTCGGCGCGTCGTCGTCTTCTTTTCCGAGCCATGCATTCACGCTCGTCGCGGAGTGGTATATGGTTGACATGAGCTTGACCTGGTCCGAACGCTCTTGTTCATCACCTTGGTTGATACAGATGGCATCGATCCAAAAAGAATTCCCCGAGCCGGTGCTGCGTGTTCTCCGAAGAAATGCATGGAGGTTTTCTCCGACAGAGATTCGATGAGATCCGTTGCATTCTATCTCAGGTTTCGGTCGGTTCCGTACATCATCGGCCTTTTGGTCGAGAGGCTGACTTGGCGGGCCTCAGGTGTAAGAAAGCGCAATGAAAACTGGGTTGTCCTGGACTTTGAAAGTTCGTATTTCGTAGGCGACTCTCTCGTCTCGGCTCCCGGAGAGTATCTTCAGAAGCCTGATTTCGCCCTGCTGTAAGACCGTGTATAAGCTCTGCTGCGCGCGTGCCTCCTCGTTTACGGGAGGCATGTGTTACTTAGTGGAGCAAGGAATTGACGCTGTTGGGGTTGAGAACGGCAGTGCAGATCATCCCACCATTTCAGCGATGTGCGACTAAATTTGCGCTCGTTCACAAAGGAAGCGCACCTCCACGAGTTGGCTGGCTGGGTCTAAAGTCAGGTATCGTGGCTGGACAGGAAGATTAGACATCAAGGCTGCGTCTTGCTTATCCGGAAGTTTTAATTGGACGAAAACCGACATGTGGATCAAAGACCAGGCAACAGCGGCAGCTTGGCCTGGTCCTGGGAAAAAGTAGACCGTAACGCCGAATTTCAACACTGGATACCAGTATACTCGGAGACGAAACTCAAGCACACCAAAAGCCATTTCCGTTTCTAGAGCTGAGCTCCTGCTGCTCTAAGCTGAGCTGTCGCTGAGCTTGGGGCTGAGGATCCTGGAGCTCGGGCTGAGCCGGGCTGAGCTTTGGGCTGAGGTGCCTAGAGGGGCCCACTTTTGGGATCGCAGACCCCTGTGAGGGACCCAGATCTGGGACAATGTCCCCAAATTTAGGCCCCTGCTAACCTTTCCCGTGTCGACGAACCTGACCCGTAGTTTGCGACCGGGCAGTTTGAGAAACCTGCGTCTGCGATGCTGCCTAGGGAGCAGAGCTTTGACCGATCTGAGATGAACCTAGGGCTATGTGAGAGGTAGACTAGTGATTCCTTCATGTACATCAGTTTCGTCATAATAAAGGTAATAAGAGGTAATAATCTAGGCATCTAGGCAATACAGGCATAGGAAGGATGCCTAGGTACTCTAAGGAGGCTATCTCAACTAGAGATCTAGCCTGAAGCGAAGTCATTCAAGCTAATAATACTACCATAATCACGAGAAGGATCTCTTCCTTATCGGTGAAATAGGTAGGGGTGACGGCTTTATGCAGGGCCTTGAATCTTGGCGAAGGCTGTGATGTGTAACTGGCTATTTGCCTGAACTAGTATTGATGGTGCGTAAGGCGGAGACTTGAATGTCTTGACAAGGGCGATTCGCATGAAGAAGGATCTGTTTCGGGATGGCAGAAGGAGGAGCTTAGAAAACCAAGATTGATTCCCGGTCATGAGCCACCTCATGCCCTTTGATCCTTATTGCAGAGTTTAATCGCTTGGGGGCCGAGCTCACGTCTCCTGAATCCATTGATCATTCTCGTACGGTTGCATAAGTTAGGTTTCAAGCCTAAAGACGCTAAAGGCATTAGAGGTATCGGCCGCCGTACGACTGATCCTCTCTTGAGAGCTGGGAAGATTCAGTCTACTAGTTAGTGGCTATACTTTGATGTGGAAGGGCCGCTAACCTTCAGGTAACGAGGCATGGATCTTCTCGGATGAGACCGGGGGAAGACAACTGTACGAACGGCATTCTGCCGTATTCATAGCGTATCCACTGATACTCACGCATCGTGCCTTATCTTGTTAGCACATCATATGTCCCACCCATACTAGCTCAAGACAGGGATGAAGACTGGCCCTGGGGCAACTCTCAACCCCGGCAACTCCCTAGACAAACCATGGTCTACATCATCCTAACGCCATCGGCGCTTTGACCAATACCCTGAAAGGCTTGGGGTTAGTAGGTATATAGTGAACATCTTCTATCCGAATGGAACCTCAAATCTAGCCGCCCATATACCGAGTCTACTTGTGCTAGAGTGCTCCTCTTCACCAGCTCGACGGAACTTTTACCTATTCCATCAGTTGGTCTCCCCTTATTATCTGTCATTCTACAGCATAGTCCTATAAAATAAGGACATCTGCCTTGTAAGCCGTCATAGAACAGTTTATTACACCTATGAGAGCAGTCAGATCACTCGCTTTGCAGAAAACCAGGTGTATCTGACGCTAGTCATAATGTCTACAGCATAATGCGTGAAAAGTAGCATTGCATAATGGTAATGCTCATTTAAGGACACCACACTTAGATAGTATCACCCTTCCCTATATCAGAGCATTCACAGCCCCAGGAGGCTTAGGACTATAGAGTGCTTCAGCTAAATATGCAGTTACACGAATAAAGACCCGCTAACACGCTGTAAGGAGTCACGAACGACGCCAAGAGGGGAGTAGCCGGGTGACCTCATACAGAATGAAGGACTTCACGGCACGGTTCCGGAGTCACCGAAGGAGAAGGCGTTCGAGACCTTGGAGGCTGAGTCAGAATGCAATGCAACAGGAACTAGGATCAGGAGAGATGCGTCGAGTCATTAACTCTCACAAGGTTGATTGCCCCCGGCTCCCATCTCCCAGGACGAGTTAATAAAACCCTATCCCCTGCCATTTCTCTGCTTTCTGCCCTACCATTCCAACCATCCTTTGACTAAGGGTTTAGAGACTCGAGAGATTATGCATGCCCTTGTTGCCAGGCGGCTGAACTGACCAGCTGGACAGTTTCATTCCAAGCTGATGCCTACAACCCGGTCATAGGTCGCGCCTTTCTCTCATTATCATGCACCGCAGCTCCCATGTCTCCCTGCATCGGCTTCCCCAAAGTCTGCCTCGCCAGTGCGTGACGTATGAGCCCAGACTTCATGCATCCCCTTGCATGTAGGAGGAAGCAATGAGGCATTTGAAGGGAGTTTATGCCAGTGAGATGGCCTCAGTTCCCGAGTTAGTTATCCTCAGTCCGGTGTTGCCCAGTTGTCCCTCATTGCCCAACATCTCTTCCTCTGCGTTCTCTCTCGTCCCACGGCGTCATGATTCCTCGTGGTGCCCACTATCAGTGGCCAGGATAAGTAGCAGAAACAAGCTGGGTTGCCCAGCGAGGGTCCTGCGAATCATCAACAAGTAGTCTGCCTAGACCAGCTATATAAGCAGCTGACCGACTCCTAAATGAAAGCCAGATATCAGCAAGCTCCCTAATACCCTCCACATTCGTGCACGCTATGAGAAGCTGGTGCTTACCCCTTCACTATTCCCATTACTATCTTTTTCAACATGCCTTTTCCCTTTAGATTGCTTTGTGATCTCCTCGAGAGACTCGAGAGAAACGCCAGGAGGTCATCAAGCATCCACAGGATCCAGGAACGTAACACACTTACCATTCTTGCCTGGTTCAACAAACACAATGCAATCATTCCACGGCGAGGCCCAGAAGCCGTTGCATTCTTGTCATGTCTTTTTCCCGAACGCAGACCAGACAGGGTCTTCGGTCTGCAAGAACGACAACTGGAAGGGGTTATACAACGGGCACAGTGTCTTGGATCATCCCGAATGAAGGATCTTCAGAGATGGAAAACCAGTGGCGGTTTAGACTTTGTGTCCTCTGTCGAGCACGTAATGGCTACAACAGATTGCGAATCCGGAGCCGGCCGAGAGGTAACTCTGGAAGAACTCAACAATGTCCTCGATCAGATTGCAGCCTCATCATCGTTCTCGTCCGCTAGCCTACAGGAAAGAGTTACAACGAAGTATGGCCGATCAATCCGTGCAGATGACTTGCTTTCGAAAGTATTCCGAGTCCTGCAGAGCTCCAAGACCAAATGGATGATTCACATTATATCAAAGAATTATAGCCCGGCCTGCGTTCCAGAGACGCTAGTAATGAGCAGATTTCATTTTCTCCTGCCTGACCTCCTTCGCTTTCAAAATTCAATCCCAGCTGCTATAGGGCTCCTAGACAGCCCGACTATCCGGCATATGCCTATCCAGCCAGCCGTGGATACTTGCGATGAGCTAAAGGAAGTCGTTAGTAGGGAACTCCAGCTATAGGCTGGGATAATGATTGCGTGTGCAACCTATAAAAAAGCAAGGAGCATTAGGCATTGCTGCCAATTGGCTCGGCCGAGACGGATGAGCGTAGAGAGGAAGTACGATGGAGAATACTGTCAAATCCATATCGACTTGAACAAATCCGGAGCCTGCATCAAGATTTTCTCCAAGAGTGGGAGAGATTCAACCAGCGACCGCATGGGAATTCATCCGGCACTGCGAGCCAGCCTTGAGCTTGACACAGCAGCCTGCAAGATCAAGAAGCGGTGCATCCTGGAGGGCGAGCTGCTGGTATGGAACGACGACGACGGGAGAATCGAGCCTTTCCACGAAATCCGCAGACATGTGAAACGATCGGGACAGTTTCTTGGAGCTGCTCGAGATTCGCCCGTCGAATCGAGCGAGCATCTCATGATCATGTTCTACGATATTCTATTACTGGATAACATTGTCTGCGGTGTAGAGACTCATGATGAACGGCGACGACTGCTTCAATCTCTGGTCCGCCGCATTCCGGGCCGGACCGACATCGGGTCCCGAGAAGTAATTGAATTCTCGTCTTTCGACGCAGCAGAACGGCTCAGTGAGACATTCGCTCGAGCCATCACACAACCATGGGAAGGACATGTGCTCAAGGGTTGCGACGACCCCTACTTCTCATTCAACGGAAGCAGGTCATTCATCAAGCTCAAGAAAGATTACATTCCAGGCCTTGGTGACACCGCAGACTTCACGGTGAATTCAGCAGATAGCGAGTTCGGAGGGCCATGCCACGACAGTTGACGCTCTTGCGGTTACTTGAGATACTAAGGGGATGTAGAAGTCATTCAAGGTGCCACATCGGATCTATTCCGTGGTGAGAATTTGCATGGGTCAAGGAAGTTGCCGAGCAAGATTTTACCTGAACCCAAGCGGAGATGGTGAATTTTGCGGTGCCTCGGGGCCGTCGGCGCGGATGCCGTCAATGTAGAGGACTAAGGTAGCCCAATTCGTCTGTACACTTTGATCCGTTGACTCTTCGGATGGTGTTGCCGAGATCATCAGGGAGCCAAAGGAAAGAGCCAAGGGAGGGCAACCTAACAGCGCAAATTGAGTGTATTAGACACTTGAAGAAACAGGCCACTATGTCATCATGTCGAGTTTAAGCTAGTCTGTTCTCTCCCGCCCGTTCAAGCATCTTGGCGGTTTTCTGATGTCCATTCCTTCCTGCCACAGTGACCGCCGTGTCCCCATTCTCGTCCACAACGCCCGGATCCGCACCAGCTTCCATCAGAACAGCCACAACACGTTCGTAACCCTCACTAGATGGCCAGAAGAGAGGCGATCTACCGGAAATTGACGTTGAGTTGATGTTGACGTCTGTCCTTCTCGCCAGAACATTGATGATTTCGACGTGTCCATTCGCAGCAGCAATCCATAAAGGCGTTACCCCTCTGATATTCTTCATGTCTGGCTTGGTTCCTCCATGCATGAGCTGTTCGATGCGACGAAGGTCCCCGGCTTTTGCCGCGTTGTAGAAATTTGCGATACGACGCCACTCGTTCCGCACAGGGATGAGATCACTCTGCTGAGATAAGAGGTCCAGAACCCGGTCCTGACCACATGTTGCAGCAGCGGCCAATGTCTCCTGCGTAATCGACGATTTAGTCGCTTCTCCCCGCTGGTCGAGAAGCAGCGCCATCACTTCCTTGCCGCTCTCCTCGTTTCCCGCTGCAGCCTTTACCACCTCCTCAGTGATGGTGATCTGATCTCCCCGCTGGTCGAGAAGCAGCGCCATCATTTCCTTGCCGCTCTCCTCGTTTCCCGCTGCAGCCTTCACCACCTCCTTGGTAATGGTGATCTGATCTCCCCGCTGGTTGAGAAGCAGCGCCATCACTTCCTTGCCGCTCTCCTCGTTTCCCGCTGCAGCCTTCACCACCTCCTCGGTAATGGTGATCTGGTCTCCCCGCTGGTCGAGAAGCAATGCTATCACTTCCTTGCTATTTCCATAATTTCCCGCTGCAGCCTTCACTACCTCCTCGGTAATGGTGATCTGGTCTCCCCGCCGGTCGAGAAGCAATGCCATCACTTCCTTGCCATTCCAACTGTTTCCTGCTGCAGCCTTCACCACCTCCTCGGTAATGGTGATCTGGTCTCCCCGCCGGTCGAGAAGCAATGCCATCACTTCCTTGCCATTCCAACTGTTTCCTGCTGCAGCCTTCACCACCTCCTCGGTAATGGTGATCTGGTCTCCCCGCCGGTCGAGAAGCAATGCTATCACTTCCTTGCCATTCCAACTGTTTCCTACTGCAGCCTTCACCACCTCCTCGGTAATGGTGATCTGGTCTCCCCGCCGGTCGAGAAGCAATGCTATCACTTCCTTGCCATTCCAACTGTTTCCTACTGCAGCCTTCACCACCTCCTCGGTGATAGTGATCTGGTCTCCCCGCCGGTCGAGAAGCAGCGCCATCACTTCCTTGCCGCTCTCCTCGTTTCCCGCTGCAGCCTTCACCACCTCCTCGGTGATAGTGATCTGGTCTCCCCGCCGGTCGAGAAGCAGCGCCATCACTTCCTTGCCGCTCTCCTCGTTTCCCGCTGCAGCCTTCACCACCTCCTTGGTAATGGTGATCTGATCTCCCCGCTGGTCGAGAAGCAGTGCCATTACTTCCTTGCCATCCCCCCTGTTTCCTGCCGCAGCCTTCACCACCTCCTCGGTAATGGTGATCTGGTCTCCCCGCCGGTCGAGAAGCAGTGCCATTACTTCCTTGCCATCCCCCCTGTTTCCTGCCGCAGCCTTCACCACCTCCTCAGTAATGGTGATCTGGTCTCCCCGCCGGTCGAGAAGCAATGCCATCACTTCCTTGCCATTCCAACTGTTTCCTACTGCAGCCTTCACCACCTCCTCGGTAATGGTGATCTGGTCTCCCCGCTGGTCGAGAAGCAATGCTATCACTTCCTTGCCATTTCCATAATTTCCCGCTGCAGCCTTCACCACCTCCTCGGTAATGGTGATCTGGTCTCCCCGCTGGTCGAGAAGCAATGCTATCACTTCCTTGCCATTTCCATAATTTCCCGCTGCAGCCTTCACCACCTCCTCGGTAATAGTGATCTGGTCTCCCTGCTGGTCGAGAAGCAGCGCCATCACTTCCTTGCCGCTCTCCTCGTTTCCCGCTGCAGCCTTTACCACCTCCTCAGTGATGGTGATCTGGTCTCCCCGCCGGTCGAGAAGCAATGCCATCACTTCCTTGCCATTTCCATAATTTCCCGCTGCAGCCTTCACCACCTCCTCGGTAATGGTGATCTGGTCTCCCTGCTGGTCGAGAAGCAGTGCCATTACTTCCTTGCCATCCCCCCTGTTTCCTGCCGCAGCCTTCACCACTCGTGCAGTCACCTTGCTTCCCAGGCTTAACAGGACAGAAATAACACTAGGATGTCCTGACCGAACAGCTTGTTCGAGTGGCGTTACGCCGGAAGCGTCGACCAAATCAAAATCAATAAATTCAGCCATCTTCTCTACTTCATATTCTTGATCGTCTGAGCGAGAGACGTAATGTACCAGAGCAGGAATCCCCCATCGTCCAGCCACGTGCAAAATGGAGAACTGCCGTGGAACCTCTTCATAGAAATTAAGGCTGAAACCATGTGACCTGAGGCTCTCTAGCCACTGCTCTCGATATGGAGAGTTCGTTTCGAAGAACTCCGCTTGCGAATCGCGGATCTCGAATTTCGTCTGCGCCATGCGCGCATGATTCGCCCAATCTCGTGTTGCATAAGCTGAGAAGTCGACAAGCGACTGTTCCTTGCCACAGAATGGCTTAATGAGGAGATCAACACAGCGATAGGCAAGGTCGGCATGTGCTTCAAATACGTTGATGAAGTGGTCATTGTCGGAGGCAACTAGGAAGTCTTTCACAGACTGATGCAGTAGGAGCACCTTTTGGTCCTGAATGATGACCTTTTCGTCCTGAATGATGACCATTAGGCGGCAGGATGCGATTTGCTCACGTGTAAACTGAAGCCGGGTCTGAACGTCTTCTTCCTCCAGGTGTAGCTGGCAAGCTTCAGAGAGCTCTAACACGCTCAGTGGCCGCAGACACACGGCAACGAAGCTCAGGATGCGTCGGATTACGTTGGCTCCAGCCCCATTCTGCTGAACAGCTGCGTTGAGAAGCATCTTGTAGAGCGAATGGAGTCCTTCGGGCATGTTCTGCAGGACTTGGACGGCGTCTTTCGAAGGGACATTCTCGAGCTCCTTGGACGCTAAACCAACCCAGAGGAAAGTGCCTTCGGCTTTGTCTCTGAGGATGTCGCTGACTTGTCGTGTAACCTTGTCTGGGTATTCATTTCTCTCGGCAAGGTCTGCCACTCTGTCCCCGATGCATCGATCAATGTCGTTCTTGGTCTGGGGGAAGGAAGCCAAGTCCCTATTCGTGAATCGTTTCAGGTATCTTTTTATCTCGGGATATGGCCGGCTGGTGACCAATATCCGGACGTTTGACGTGGCATTTTGGTCCAGAAAAGCTTCCTGAAACTGTCGTAACAAGATTTCTTGCGATTCTCGATCGCATTCATCCAGCGCGTCAATGATGCAATATTTTCGACCCGTGCTCTGATCTGCCGCTGCGGCCATGAATATTGTCCAGAGAGCGTCGAACGAATTGAAGAGCTTCGCTCCGCGCTCGTTGTACTTTGGCAAGAGGTAATCTAGAAGCTGCGGGCGCTGCTGGACGAGTTGGAGGAGAAGTCCTCTGACGACCGACGTGGCCGTCCTCCGCTCATCGACACCAGAGTCGCAGAAAAAATATGCTAGCGTTTTCCCGTCCGTTGCGGAGAAAGCCGTCGACAACTCCTCGGTAAGGAATATGGCCGTAGTGGATTTTCCCGTCCCCGGGTTTCCGTGGAGCCACAGGACTTGGTTTGCCTGGCTCTTGGGGTCCTCTGTCTGCCCAGAACCAAGCCAAGCAGTAAGTTCCTCCGTGCCGAGTATCCACTCGCAGGTGCCGGCAGCGCGGCTCCCTTTCTTGCGCTTCAACTTTTTTTTGTCCTCGGACGGATCGGTCTGGAAGAGGTGCTGCAGACACTTTGTGGCCTCGGGCCTCTGCCTCAATGCGTCTTGGCAGTCTGTCAACAAGGCTCAGCGCATATGGCCGATGGAGACTTACAGCTACTATCGATAATTATCTCCCTTGCTGTCGATAGGGTTAGCAATGACCGAGAATTAGGAAACGGGAACGCGTACGATATTTCCGACGTCGAATGACATCCTTCGCATTGGCGCACATCTCAGATATCGTCGCCGAGACTGTCCCGAATGAGGGGTCGTTTGGGCCACAGTATTTATTTATCTTCAAGTGATCCTTCTTGAGGGCATGCCTCTCGAGGCCTGGGATACAAGCGGACGACTCTTCCACGATCTAGGGACGTGAGTAGGGTGCTGATCCTGGATGTGTGTCACCTACCATTCCTTTGACCATTCCCCCAACCCCATGACGTCGCCCATAGTCAGTTTTGAGCAGTTCGCAGCAACAGGAGACGGGCGTCGACAGCCTGTTCTGCAGGCGGCAGAAGCTATGCAAACTGTCCCGTAGCGAAGGCTCGTCATAACCAAGATCTTTGATGATTCCGCGGTGCGAGCCTGCCGGCCCCATAAGTCGCGCAATGGAGTCGAGAAAGGGTTGCCACTTCGTGCCCCGGAAAGGAGTGCCTAGAAACACCAAGCCGACAGTCTCCTCCTGCAGGTACTTGAACTTGCAGTCGTCGTTGGCATGCAGAAGACCCTCGACGCCATAGATTAGTCCGAAGCACAGCACGGATAGGCACACTGGCTCACATGTATGATGACATTTCCCCCTAAGCTATGGCCGACGAATATGATCGGACGGCCGGGGGCGCTGCCGCGGAACCTGTGCACGCTGTGCACGAGCTCCTCTCCACAGAGCTGGAGGCGGGTCTTCGGGGCGTCCGCGTGCCATCTCGACTCGTAATTGTACGCGATGATCCTCGACTTGGGCACTTTCGCAGGCAGCATATCGGGGTCTCGAAGCCAGTTGATACGCTTGTCGCCGTCCTTCCATGTCCACGACCAGTCAACGTTTGACCCGAGGCCATGCACGGCAATGATACTGCCTTGGTTAGATCGGTTTTCTCAGAAACGACTTGAACACCTACTCAACTTCGGCCTCCTCGTTCTTGTCGTCAGTCACAGGATACAATACTTCAAGAGGCTGTCGAGTACGGGTCTGCGACGGTGTTAGTAAGCTGCTCGTTCAATCGTCGAGCCACGAACCTCTGGCGCCGGCCCGGCTGTATATTCCCGCGCGACTTTGGACTGCCGCCGCCACGCCGGCGATAGTAACAGGTATGCGGCGACGGCGACGACGCCGGCTACAAGGAGAGCGAGTGCGGATCTCGGATCCAGATCCATCACTATCACGCTGGAAAAGCCCGGCACTGCGCTGTTGTGAGCCTAGCGTGGTTCTGTGATCGATGCTTGCAAGCGACAGCGGATATTACCTTAAAGCTGCGTTATACTTGCTGAACGGGGCTGCACGCATACGGTAGATGGAGGACTGCACCGAGGGCTTCCGTAACCCGCGACTCGATGATCGAAAGAGCCACCGGTGTGATGTTCAGGCAGCAGGTTGTTGCAAGGTTGGATCGGGCAGGAGCTTGTTTTGTGTCGGGCTGTCAAAGCTAAACTGTGCGCTTATCGGTACTGCTAGCTCCGTGCCACCTTGAATGTCTAGGAACCAAACAAGAAGAAATACACGGCGGAAAGAGGTCTCGAAAGGAGGTGAATTGAAACGCCAGAGCCAGACGACAAGTTGTTAACCATAATGGACAGGAAATAAGGGAATGGGGGAGATTGGCAGAAGCGGGAGACTTCTTCCTTTTCGACGTGGCGTAGGTCCGTGCTGAGTGACCACCTCCTGCGGCCAACAGCTCTTCCGGTGATGGATGCGCCATGAACATGGTGTCACACGTGTGGCGCGAATCATCTCAGCTCTTGTGAAATGCCGTGTGCTCACTGCATACTATTGTGCCGATGGTGAAGCCTTGTGGAACTGTAGCGTGGTGCCGAGTCCTATGTGAATCCGCCACAGGTAGCACCATCGGCTTCTCAGCAGCCCGAGTTGGCCAACAAGTCTCAAGCGGGAGGCGAATAGGAAGGCAACAGAGTCGAGTAGTTGCCGTTCGTGCTCTCCGTCGCTGACCGTTCAAGCGAGCAATTCTGCCAACGGACTGCCAGTATGATTCATCCGAGAATAGGGCAGGGAATGCGGGGGCAGATCAGCGGAAGCTTTCCTCTTTGACCGTGATGCAGCGCAGAGCTGCATCACCAGCTTCGTGGCCCAATGACTTCTGGTGTGACGCGCCACGATGCTTCGTTGTCACACGCGCTCTGCACCAATCATTCGTCCTGCTGGCCCCGGGGACTAGTGAAATGTTCGCCGCCTACGACGCTGCCAAGCGCCAAGTTGGTAAAACTGGAGCGGCTCCGTGATAAGCAGTTATACCGATGTATCGTGTCCAATCCACCACAAGTTACAACATCTGGCTGTGTCAATTCTAACCCGCTTCTCAGCAGCCTGGACATGGCCGACGATTCTCGAAACGGAGGCGGAACAAGAAAGCAGCAAGGCAAGGACTTACTCGTCGTCCTCTCCGTCACGCTGGACTGCCGAGCTAACGGCCCGGTAACAGTCGCCTCTATTCTCCATCGGACTCCTGGAGCGCGAGAGCGAGCACCACTGCCCCGACGAGCACCACTGCCCCGACGAGCACCACTGCCCCGACGAGCACCACTGCCCCGACGCGTCCCGACGCGTCCGACACGACCACGATCAGCTCCCGTCACTCTTGCCCGCGTCGTACCGCAGAGAGTCTGGTGACTTGGCCGCTGCCGGTCGCCATGTCACGGCCAGCGTCAAGAAGGAGCTCGACATGCGCGGCTGACCAGTATGCACAGCTGGCTTGGGGTCGCGGGCCTGCCCATGCCGCCGTCCGCTGCACCACTAGCTGTTGCTCGGCCGGGAGATATTTATCACAGCAGATGGACATGCATCTCATCTGGACGACAGGCCGCATATTCCTCAAGCCGATCCCGCGCTCCCTGCTAGAGCCGCACTTCCGACTGAATATCTTCGCTATGCATAAGGATACGGCTGCTCCCTTGACGAAAATGCCGTCGTCTGCGGCACCACTCAGAAATGCGACCGCCGAGGGCTCCGGCAACGCGCGCTCGGCTTCCTATTCTCCTCCGCCGCGCTGATATCCCACAAGAGCGACTTACGCATGCCCAGGAGAAGCACCTCCTTCCGCTAGAGGCAACATGGCCCGCGTTAACCCGCCTAATACGGAGGCTGATCGACCCGATGCCCATCTCCCCTTGACGCCATGATCGCAGCACTCTGGTACTATACAAAATATTAAACGGCAGAAGCAGGGCTTCCGATTCATGTATACAACTTCATTTTTAATAAATATTTGTAATGTTGAGGCTGCTTCAAGTTACGCGTTATAAGACGGGCGTTGTGGCAAAGCGGGGTGTTCCATCATTTTTGGCATATTCGTTTAGCATCATCGTGCCACGTCAAATACGGGATCTAGTTCCTTGGAGGGAGAAACCGCTTGTTGCAGAAGCTCTGATGCATTGAACGCCAATGTCTTGAAAATGGTCGTCTAACACCTCCGAGCTGTATAGCTATCTCGTCGATAACCAATCGAGAGGCCAGTCTCCCAAGAAAGAATCCTCAATGCCCCAGGCCGGTATAAAATGCCATCCTCTTTCGGAGGTAAGTCCTGGTACCGAGGTAGTTAAAGAGAACGAAAAGCAAAACTGTGAAAGCAGCGATGACAACCAGGATAAGCGGGGCAAGGATCGAAAACACAGTGAATCCATATGACGCTCTCTGGAAAGGGGGACTCTCCCGCAAACTATCTGTTCCCAAGCCGACCTGCATGGCCGTCAACACCAGCAGGATGTAGGCCGTGGCCGCCAAAATTGGAGCCAGATAGCCCTCGAGCTGCTGGCCGTAGGTTGCGAACTCGAGCCTGTACCCGCGCATCAGGTCTACGAGCCGGCCCCTCAAGTCTTTGAACCCGGGCCCCGCCAAGAGGCCCTTGGCGCGAAAGATCTTGTTCAGTCGCCCGACCCGCAGCTCGCCAAACTGGTAGCGCTCGTTGGCTCTGGCGGTGTTCAGCGGACTGTGCTCGAGCAGCTCCCATGATAGCTTGCGCCAGGCCTGCCAATCCACGCCGTCAGGGAGCAGATGCTGGTCCTTGGCGATATGGTAGTCGCTCTCGTACTGGATCAGAGCTGTGTACGAGAGAAGGAGGCCATATGCGCACTTGTATAACTCGCGTCTTTTGCACTGGGCATTAGCGTTCACGACGGGATTTTCCGGCTGGGGAGTTGGATTTGCAAAGCACGAGCAGTTGTCCCGTTGCTGCTGGCAGACGAGGTGTTCGATCCAGAAGGCCGAACTGAGCAGGTATCGCGGGAGGGGTTTGAGGAACATGCGGCCCGGCTCCCAGATCAGGTGGAGGTGGATGTCCTCCGTGACGGTGATAACTCGCGAGGACGCGACTTGGTAGTTGAGTGGCCGCGCCGGAACAGGACGACCGGCAAGCCAAAGATGGCCGTGGATGTCGTTGAGACGTGGGACGCTCAGCTCCTTTTCCAGGAATTCTACCGTGGCCTCGGCACGTTCGATCACATCCATGGCACGGTGTTGCTGGCCGTTCAGATCAAAATCTTTCTTGGACCGGCTGGAAGCTGGCATGAGCTCTGCGAGACTGTGGTTTGCCCCAGTGACAGCTGTGGTCTCTGCTTCCTCTGCCTCACGAGGTGCTAGGATGTTTGTCTGAAATGGGACCGGAAATGATCCCTTCCCGCGCTTAGTATATGGTCTCGATTACGGCCAGCCCGATCTCGAACTTACATGTTCGCTTTGCGCTTCCATAATGATTCGTGATGCTCGATATTAGTCGCGAGGGGAAGCGTGCACTGTGGCGTGTAGACCAGATCCCACCTCTTCGTTCGGTCGCGTCCACCCCTCGCGGCACATTTGAAGGATGTTAGTATCCTCTCGGTCCCCAATTGTGCGCGACCAAGGATATTTTGGTGTGCTCATGTGGATTGGGTAGAATCCGTCCAGAATTCAACCACCAACCCTTCATTGCTGCCCGACTGAAATAGGTAGAAATGATTGGTTGTGGACGCGCCGTCGTGCTGCCGTGGCTTGTTCGCCCGCTGCCTTCCAGGTAGAGGCATGCGCCATATGTCGAGCAATATAGTGATAATATTTTCAGTATGCGATGGAATTAATGATGACAAGGTCATCTTCGATAAGAATGGATGAACAATTGATCTCGTACGAGAAATCTCGTGTGTCCTAATTTGTCCAAGGTCCCACGGTATTGATCCACCGCCAAGATTTGAGTTTCCCTGTTAGAGGTCGCAAGGCAAAGGCTGCCCAGCGCAAGGAAAGGGCTCGAAGTCTATCCCGCCTTGGACGTATCACGACGTGTAAATGCCCACACGTGGGATTGTGGGGCTTAGTTCGCGACGCCAGACGCGTGCGCCTTGCTGGTCGTGTTTTGGCGTTTCTGGAGCGGCACGTCAAGGCTCCGCGCTGCACCAAAGATGTACCCGCGGCAGTTGGGTAACAGAGGCTACAAGATCCGTCCTGAACGTTAGCGTCACATCAAGGTCATATGGCGACCGATTTCGCATCTCGTTGCGGGGGGCTCCCCATTGGCAGCTCAAATCCACGTCACCGATGAGACACTGCCGCGTATCCCCGTGAGCACAACACGTTACAGCCACCCAAGGAGATCATGTCAGATAGTCTTGAGGGCATATTGAAGGACTAGCTACACCTGCCCCAAATAGTATGCACGCAGTCGGGCGTTTCGATGATGGGGGTCTCTTGAGTCGTGTTCGGAAGCGCTTGGCGGGGTCGAACATCTCGTGGTCACCAACGATGCTGAAAGCGTCCGTTTCTGGCCACTGGGAGGGTGCTGCATAACGCGGGTTGCCTATGGGCATGAAGCAGCTTGATTTGCTTTCGTCGTCGAAATAAGCTCCGCGTCCTGGGTGACCATGTCGATTTAGCTTGAGATGCTAGTCCGAGCGTAGTTTCTCATGGGAAGACCCTCATCATTTTCTTCTTTCCTTGGATCCGTACTATAGCTATGCTTGGTCTTCTTCTTTAATAAGCTTGCCTGAGTTGGATATCAACGTAGAACCCTTACATGAACCGATCGTGATCTTCGAAACACCCAGGATCTGTTTTCTGAATTAACTGTATTCGTAGGAACAGGTTGTGCACGGAGGGATGTGCAACCTGTTCCTGGGGTTGAGTCCCCGCTAAATTAGCCTCGCAAAACGCAGATCGCGGCTGGACCAACCCCGCACTCCTTCCGTCGATGTGGTGACCCCGCGCCCCCACCTGCTCTATCTTCTGGATCCACGCTGAGATGCGTTTTAGCTTCACACGCTCAAGTACTTCTGCGTCGGCGGCGTTGAACGCGAGGTACTATGGCAGCCCAGTCGCGCTGATGCAAGCACCACGTGGTTGTCCAACCCCCTAAGCCCGAGTCTGACTAACTGTCCATGCTCGGCTAAGTCAGTAAACAAAGAAGCTTCTCAAGAAGCCCAAGTTCAGTCACAATGCGTGCGGAATGGACCAGGCAGTGAGTGCAGATTGAGATGTGGCAGAAAGCTCCTGAATCTTATGTTTCTAGACTTACCGACTAGCACCGCCCACCTCGAAGGAGAACGCGCTCCGATCGTTGACGCACACAGCCCTCCCCCACCGCTCTCGACATGACGACCGGCTGTTAGATCCAAGGAAAGACACACGTGCATACCTCAAGACCGGTCTCCAAACCCCCAGGCTGAGTAAGATCCATCGACTCCTATAGCTCGCCAGCATCCCGCGACCCGCCCGTCCCCTCCATTGATAGAGGCTGCTCCTGCGTACCATCCACCTCACTGAGTCCCCCGACGAGCATCTAGTGTGGCACGAGATATGCATCTTTACCAAGCCGATGCCCAAATACCTTCTTGACTACGAATTCTGGGACCAAGAGTTATGCGCTGACGAGCCGCTTCACAAGAGCGCCTGCGGCCTACTTCTGTCCTATGCCTGGCTAGTCTGCTATAAGAGCGACCTGCGCATCGCGGGCGAGACGGGTTCACTGCCCACTAACATCAACTAGGGCGCCTGGACTGCGCGTTTATGGTTGACTTCACTAGCCATATCGACGCATATACGTTTTGCCAAGTGGACAGTCGCTACGGCTATGGTGAGCTGCGCCTATCGCGGCTCAACACTGTCAACCGCTTAGGTGCGGCCAGGTTTTCGCTGTAGAACGTAGTATATGGCTTCATGTCGGGCTCGACACGCAACACGACCTTCGAGCGTAACTTTGGCTGGATCTCGGCCGTCTTCGTCTACATTACCGTTGTTCCGTCGGATATGCAGGTGGCATTGGCTATGGAGAGATTTGGTGACGACGCTCTCTTCCAGCAGTTTTCCTATAGAATGGCTCTGCTGTCGACGGCCTTCGTCTTGGCGGCAGTTGCCGTCATACTCCATGTATGGTCGACACTTTTTTAGTTCCACCTCCTATCGACTGTTCAGCCTTGCAAACAGGTTGCATCGCAGCGACGGGACAGGAGTCGCCCCGGGTGATTTAGGATGGAGAGACCTGGTCGTGGCACTTATTGGCAAGCTGATTTGCTTCTCTGTATGTGTTGCACCGAGATGTAAATGCGTGCAGTAACCCCATCACCTCCAGGCGGTAAGTTGTGACGTGCCTGCCATAGCCGGTCAGACCGACGGAGTTAATTGGCCGTTGATTGGCCTAGATGCGTGGCAATCACTTGCTGTTGGTTGCAGTGGTTGCTTCAGCCGCAATCCTAGAGGCAACCTAGGCGCCTTTCCTCTCCCCGCCGTTCTATCTTTCCCTCCCCCAACTCTCATCCGCTCCTCGTCACTGCGACTTTGCCACTCCATCCAGGAGAACCGGCGATCCTCGAGCTCGATAGAAAAACACAGTACGATAGCATCCGCATACGATCAAAATTGGCTGCATAGCCGTTTTGAGCTTAGAGTGCAAGATAAGTTCGCCCGCGCTATGGGTCCGCTAGACGCTGGCCAGTTCAGCCTTCTGGCCATCGTCGCGATCTTCACCCTCTTAACGTGCCGCTGGATTCTTAGCGGATGCGCACCCCAGGCATCCAAATCCTCACCTTCAGACAGCGAGCTACTGAAAGATGGCAGGACATTCTGTGTCCGTGGCGTGCCTCTCGGCTAGGATAAGGACCGTTTATAATCCTTTCTCGTGGACCGCGAGAGCTCTGCGGACCCTATTATCAAGTCCTTCGCCCACGAGATACACGGTCGCTCTCGCACGGCTACGGTTACCTTCCAGAACATCCCCCTTTAGCTCTAGAAGTCTCGGGCTGGTTAGCCTTAGCGCGTTTTGTTGCCTAGGACGACCGAGAACCAGCCCGCCCGCGACCAATACCTTGCGCTCGACGATGGCTTCCTCGGCATCACCACTCTCTACACCCCTCCCCCTGACGACTATTAAGTCGAGTGAGTAGACTAGTTAGAAGAGGTAGTGCGTACTGATTATTATAGTATTATTGTAATCTCTAGCCTTAGCGGATACGCATTTAGGTCGTTTAAAGTGAGAGGCGGGGACTATATATAATTATAAGACTCCCTCCTGTTTAATATTACTCGGGAGGATACTAATAATCTAATAGTATAGGTGATAATCTATAGCTATAAATTAACTATTGTGTAGAGTAAGAGTATGTAAAACCTAGAGGATCTTATAACTTTATTCTATAATAGCTTACTTATACTAGCTAGTACTATAATAATTAGACTGATTATTCTAGTTACTTATAGCTTAGGAGGGCTAATTATTAAGTAGGTAAGTTTATTAGTATACTTTACTCTATTTATAGAATCCTAATATATATAATAAACCTTAATATTATTATTAAAGTTAAAGAATAAGGATAATATAAAGCTTCTTTAAGTAGTATATAGAATTATTTTCTTTAGAATTCTATATAATAGTATAGATATTAGCTTACTTATCTTAATAGTAAGGGATAGGCTAAACTACTTCTTTATTAAGTTAATTAATTATATTAATATATAGATACTTAGTATTTAATAATAAGAGTTCTATATAGTATTAGGAAGGGAGGGTAACTTTAAGATAGTTTGCTTTTATAAAATAGTTAAGTTATTAATAGTATAAAAAGTATACTTATTTACTACCTATTAATATATATATACTAATAAAGAATAGAATAAAAATAGTAACTAGGTAATAACTAGACTAATTATAGTCTTAGTTACTAAGTTTTCTACTATATATTGCTATTTATAAGAAGATAGCCTAGAGTATATATATACTATTGCTTATATATACTCTAATATAGTTAAATTTAAGCCTTAGGACTATAAGTATAATAATACTTATAAGAGGCTTAAGGGCCTTACTATTATAGCCCGGGCTGGGACTAGGCGGTCACAACCGGCAGAAACATAACATACCCACTTTTCCCCGCCTATTACGTAAGGATCACTTAGATCGCTACCGTGATCTAGTAATCCCTCCGGAACTACTAATCATAAGGGATTACCACGCCCTCATCATAATCTAGGACTACAGATCACTTAGATCACTACCGTAATCCAGCGATCCTAAAACACGTATATATATACACTCCTTTAATACATTAGGCAAGAGCCTTAAGCTCTTTAGCTATTAACATACTTAGTTACATTAAATCGACTATTCTACCATTACCAGACCATAACCTACATTACTCACTATAACATCCTAATCCACTCAATCATACACCCCACATCCGGACCTACCCTATATCCCTAGGATAGACCCGATCGTTACACATTAATAGCTCTTATTCAGTATATTACCACGTCGACCTAAGCAATACCTACTATCAGACATATCTACACCACGCCCTACCACTAGTTCGGCCGCTAGAGGAAACCCACTACCAGCGTACGCCACGCCCCTGAGCGCAGCCGAGATGGTTGCCGAGATAATGCAGCTCCGCACTCTCGTTAACGGGCTACGGGAGCAGGTACGCAGTGCATCTGCTACCTTGACTACCTTGTCCACGGTAGAGCGGCCCAGAGAAGCTAAGGACCCAGGGGAAAGCATCAAGCCCCCTCTCCCCGAGCCGTTCAACGGAGAATCGAAGGACGTTGTGCCCTTCCTTACCAGGATGAAGGCGTACTTTCGATTCTTCCTAACAAAACTCGCTACGGGAGAAATACGGGCCTTGTTCGCTAGCGGACGTCTCGAAGGAAACGCTGCGATATGGTTCGAACCGATCATGCGAGATTTCCTCGAGAACGAAGAAGATACATGCGATTAAGACACTATGAATATCTTCTTAGAATGGGATAATTTTAAAATAGTACTTAAAGATAACTTTAGAATAGTTAATAAGGAATGATAGATAGCTACTAATATCTACGAAATTAAATAAACTTAGTTTACTACTGCCTATACTATTATATTCAGATAAATCTCTTCACACCTTAAATAGGATAATAATATCCTTATAGAAATCTTCTATAAAGGACTTAAGGAAGAAGTTAAGGATAAGCTATATAAAGCTAACTAACCTAATACCCTTATAGACTTTATTACTATAGCTATAAAAATTAATAAATAATAGTATGAAAAACGCAAAGAGAAAGCAGCTATAAAGGAAAAGGGTAGGGATACTCCTTATAACCCCTACTACCTAAATAATTATAATAACCGCTATAATTCTTATAATAAAGGAGGAAAGGGGAAAAATACCTCTTATAGAACTTAGTCTAGCCTTATAGAACTTAGAGCTACATAATAAGATTACTTATAAGTAAAGTGCTAGAACTATAGAAGGTTTAGACATTTCGAAAGCAAGTGTTAGAAGCCTAAGACTAGATAAAAGCATAAACCTATACCTAAAGGTAAGAATGTCCGATCTACTAACTACTAGTATAATACCCTATAGACTACTATCTATATAAAAATAGTAGCTATAGCTAGAGGAGCCTATAAAATAATAGGCACTAGTAACTTCAAAACCATCGGACCTCTACCTAGCACTTAGTAGTATAAGACTGCAGAAGATAGTATCTACGCGGAAAAACCCTAGTACAGTATATAAGATAACTACTAGTAGGACAAGGGTACGATAAGGGGAACATTCAGACCCTAGAAGCTAGTCCTAGAAGGAAGGCCTCGGGAAGACATTACTAGCAAGACTATTATGATAGTTAAAAAGGGAGAACCCTATAGACAACCTATAGTTAAAGTAGAAATCCCAGATTAATAACCTCGACTAGAAACCCTAGGACTTTAGAATAAAGAGCTAGGCACATAACTCTCCCTATAATAGAAGGAAGATAACTGTATTCAACGCTAGTTCTATATATAGTAAACGAACGCCCCTAGTATTAACACAGGATATAAAGCCAGACAAGCATAATAGCTTAGACTATCTATTAGGGATAAAGATATTTAGGCACCCTAGGAGGGATACCTAAGCAATAATTATAATAGTCATAAGATAACTAGCATTAACAATACATTATTAGAAAATAAGGTAGAAGAATAAGAAATATAATAGAAATAAGCTATTATACTAACTATCGAAAGACTATAGTAGAAAACATATATATATAATAAAAACAGTATACTAGTCTGGGAGATAGAAGAAGAGATATACTAATAGCTTACTTACGAATAGGAGGATACTTATAAGGGCGAGCTAGTATATATTAAAGCTAAACTAAGAAGAATAGCTAGGACTAATCCTATTACCCTACGATTCGAAATTAGCAATGATCCGAGACTATACTATATAGCACTAAAACATAGCGAACTATTATAGATGTCTTATTACTACTACTAATGCAAAGTTTATAAAGGTAAGAAAGCTAAGAATAACTATTATCCTACTAAGATCCCTAGGCCAGTCCTTAACAACCCCTACTTAGAATAGGAAACACGAGACTATATCTTAGTCGAACCAACACTATAGTACTAAGTCGCGCGACTAAAGGTACGAAACGAATACTACCCTAGGTTATGTATAAAAGGACCGTTAGACCTAAAGAATTGCACGTACTAGGAATATATAGTGCATATCTAGGCTAAGGTTAAAGAATAGCATAACGCTAGGGATAGTACGCATAATAAGAATATAAAAAACGAGTAACGCTACCTATAGAAGAGCGATAGGCAAGCGATATAAGGGAGGATAAGCAACCCCTACGAAAAGCTCTATACGTAACGAAATTAGTAACGAAATGAACGATACTCAAGCTGCGAGTATGAGTTAGGGATGAATAGCTCACTGCGTTAGTAGATAGCAGAGTTAAAACCTTATACATTAACCCTAGAGTAGTTAATAGGTTAAAGCTACTATAGAAAGATAAATCGGACCTATATATAGTATATAATCTTAAAGGAAATATATTTTCTTACGATTAAGAATAGGTAATATAATAAATTAATTACTTAAAGGTTCTTATTAATAGATAAAATTAAGGTATTACTCTTAATATTCTATTAATATCCTAATATAATATTATTTTAGGGTATCTATAGCTAAAGAAATTTAACCTATATATTAACTAGAGAACTAGCTAAGTACTAGTTAACCCTAATAAAGTACTCTATAGTAATAATAAAAACGAATTAATAGATAAAAGGAGATTTTAAACCTTAACTCCTAAAGAAATAGAAAGCGAGGATATACCTAAGGATATAATAGATACCTTAGCACCCCTAAAGAGAATATAATATAAGCACTAGAAAGGTAAGAAAACATAGCTTAAATGCATAATTAAATGCCTTTAATAATAGTTTATATAGATAAATAAGGACCTTAAGGAATATAAGAAAATGCCTAAAGAAGAACGATTTAAGAATATACTAATATAGTACTATATCTATAAAAAACTCTTTATAAAAGAACTTAAGATAGGACTACCCGAATTTAGTCAATAGGACTATAAAATTATACTAAAAGATAGAATATTACCTATATTTTACAAAATATTTAACCTTAACGAAATATAACTTAATATACTAAAGGAATATATTAAAGATATATTATAGAAAGGATATATTAGGATCTCTAAGTTATTAGCCAGATATCTAGTTATGTTTATTCCTAAAAAGAATAGCAAGCTCTAACTTATTATAGATTATAGATAATTAAACAATATTACGCTTAAAGATTAAACCCTATTACCCCTTATTATAGAGCTTAAGGATTAACTCTATAGTAAGAAGGTATTTATAGTACTAGATTTAAAGGGAGCATATAATCTTATCTATATTAAGGAAGGATATAAATAGAAAACCGCCTTTTAAACCAAGTTCAGACTTTATAAATATCTTATTATACCCTTTAGACTCATAAATATACTAGCTACATTTTAATAAATAATTAATAATATACTACACAAGCATCTAGATATATTTATTATATACTACCTAAATAATATCCTAATCTTCTCCAACTTAGAAGAAGAGCATATAGAATATATCTATAAGGTATTATAAGTACTTTAAGATATAAACCTACTAGTTAAACTAGAGAAGAGTAACTTCTACGCCTTAGAAGTAGAGTTTCTCGGACATATTATCTTATATAATAAGATTAGGATAGATCTAAAGAAAATCGCTATAGTTAGTGAGTAGAAAAAACTAGAGAATATTAAGGAAGTATAAGCCTTCCTTAGATTTACTAATTACTACTAAAGATTTATTAAAGACTTTAGTGGTTATACTATACTACTTACTAAACTTACTAAGAAAGGAGTAGAATTCTAAATAGATGCTATTATAATAAAAGCATTTAATAATATTAAGAAACTCATCCTAAGTAAGCTAGTATTAGCAACCTTTAACCCTAAACGAGAAATCAAACTTAAAATAAATATATTAAACTTTGTATAAGGCACTTAAATTAGATAAAGGGATAGTAATGGACTATTATACCCTATTGCTTTCTTCTCTTATAAGATGTATAGTGCTAAACTTAATTATCCTATTTACAATAAAGAATTCCTTATAATTATTAACTTATTTAAGGAATTTTAATACTACCTCCTAGGAAGTAAGCATAAGATTAAAGTCTATATAAATTATAAGAATATCTTATACTTTACAACTATATAAGAACTTAGTAGATAATAACTATAATATGCTAAATACCTCTTAAAATTCAATTATATAATTATCTATAGGAAAGAATCAGAAAATAGATAAGCTAATACTATTAGTTAATAAAGCGACTTTAACACTAGCAAGCCTAAGACAAACAAATAAATCCTTAACTTTAACGCCGAAGGATACCTCGAACAGAAGTATATCGCAGCTACGCGAAAAATACCACCTCGACCTAAATACCTAGCCCTAATCCATAGGGATAGACCTGCGTAGGACTTCATAGACTAGGCTCGCGGATATACTAAAGAAATTAGGTATTAGGATAGACACATTATTATCCCCTACTACTATTAGTATTAAATAGTGCAAGAACTATATAAAGTAGGACCTTATGATAGAAGTACTAACATGCTATACTAGCTTATCGCTAAAATATATAATATATATGGACTCTAGAAAGCATTCTAGTATATAATCGATAACTACCTAGAATACTCAGAATAGGATTATAATTAGGATTAAGTTACTAGCGCTATAATTATTACTAAATGAAAAAAGCAAACCCTAGGAAATACCTATATTATTATAAATACTAATAAACTCTATAATAAGATATAATAGTATAATAATAAGCTATCCCTAGATAAAAAAATAGATAAACTATAAGTTCCTAGAGAATTATAATACTAACTTATATAGGAAATATATAAACATCCTCTATATAGATATTAGGGAGTTAATAAAACCCTATAATAAGTTAGAATAATATACTAATTTCCTAGTATAAAGAATATTATTAAAGAAGTTATAAGCTAATATAACCTTTACACGAAAACTAAGGTATAACGCTATAAACTATATAAAGAACTATAGCCCCTACTAGTTATTAAGCGATTATAAGACTCTATTACTATAGATTTTATTATAAAACTACCCTTATTAAAGGACCCTATAACCAGAACCCTCTATAATAGTATTCTTATTATTATAAATAGACTTATAAAATTTTCTTATTTTATACCCTACTAAGAATTAATAGATATAGAATAGTTTATATATATCTTTTTATAAAATGTTATTAGTATTTATAGACTTCCTATAGAAATCCTCTCTAATCGAGGACCTCTATTTACTTTAAAGTTTTAGTAATTATTAATAGATTATTTAGGATTAAACTATTAACTTACTATAGCTTTCTAACCTTAAATAGATAGTTAGATAGAATGAGTAAACTAAATACTAGAATAGTACCTTTAATACTATATTAACTACGAATAAAACGATTAGGTTAAGAAGCTCCTAACTGTATAGCTAAGCTATAATACCTCTGTTTACGAAAGTATGAAGCTTGCCTTAGCGTATGCTAACTTTAGATTCACCCCTAATACTTATAAACCGAGCTGAGATAGATTAGTCATTCCTAAAGCTATCCTTATATTAGAAAAACTAAGAAACCTATATAAAGAGATAAAGACTGAACTTAAATTCATTAGGAACTAGATAAAAAAATACTATAACTAAAAAAGGATAAAGGGACTATCCTTCTAGGAGGGAGATATAGCCTATCTTATAATAAAAAACATTAAAATAAAATAATAAAATAAAAAACTAGACTATAAATTTATTAGACCTTATAAAATTATTAAAAAAGTCTTAGAAAATAACTACTAGTTAGACTTACTACTAAAAGTTAGACTTTACCTAGTTTTCTATATCTCACTCCTTAAGATAGTAAAAGACACGATTTATACTAAGATTAGTAATAAATACGAAACTAAGGTTAAAGGATTAGAAAAGTATATAGTAGAAGCAATTCTTAATAAAAGAATTATAAACAAATAAACTAAGTACCTTATTAAATAGAAAGACTATCTAGAAAGCAATAATCAATAGGAACTAGCTAAAAACCTTACCTATATATAACGCCTCCTAAGGAATTTTCACTAATAACGCTAAGATTAGGCAAAGAGGACCTTAAAATAGTAGACTAATCTAGTAAGTTAATAGTACTAGTACCCTATGCTTCCCCTACTTTACGCTACTCTACTAAAATAGCCTCTTCTTAAGATTAGACCCTATCTACCTTATCTAGCTCCCGTATACTATAAGAGAATAAGGAAGAACTATATTCTTTTAATAATTTCCTTTATAAATGAAGATAAGCTAAATAAGCTAACGCCTCTGCTAGAGTACTCTCCGCTACTTTAATATTAACTTTAACTTTTTATTAAGCCTCTAAGGTATAATTACTATAAATATTAGTAAGGAATATGTATAGGACTAGAGCACTTAAGAAGGATGGATAGGAAGGATATAACGTTTGAACTATTATAAGAATGATCACGCTAGATGCACTCCCTATAACGAGAGGACTTATCGGATATCCGATATACCCACTACGCTTTAAAATAATAGGAATAAGGTATAACTATATTACCCTTAGTTTCAATAGTTTATATAAGAATGGATTGCTAAATAGTTTTAGAGGATTTAAGAATATAACCTAATATTATAATTAGTTACGAGGGATTATAGAGCTAAGTTAGGAATACTTATGAGAAATTCCAGTCAGGCCTATTAATAGGTCCTTAGGATAAGAACTAATAGAGGGGGGATATTATATTATAGCCTGGGTTGGGACTAGGCGGTTATAACTGGCAGAAACATAATATACCCACTTTTCCCTACCTATCACGTAAGGATTACTTAGATTACTATCGTAATCTAGTGATCCCCCTAGAGCTACTAATCATAAAGGATTACTATATCCTTATCGTGATCTAGGACTATAGATTACTTAGATCACTACTATGATCTAGCGATCCTAGAACACGTATATATATACACTCCTTTAATACATTAGATAAGAGCCTTAAGCTCTTTAGCTATTAATATACTTAGTTATATTGAATCTACTATTCTACTATTACTAGACTATGACCTATATTACTCACTACGATATCCTAATCCACTCGATCATACACCCTATGTCCGGACCTACCCTATACCTCTAGGATAGACCCGACTATTATAATTAGGTTAAGAAGCTCCTAACTATATAATTAAGCTATAATATAGCTATAAACGAAAGCATAAAGCTTACCCTAGTATATGCTAATTTTGGATTTAACCCTAATGCCTATAGAATAAGCTAAGATAGGTTAATCATCCCTAAGGCTATCCTTATATTAGAAAATTTAAAAAATCTATATAAAGAAATAAAGACTAAACTTAAATTTATTAGGAACTAAATAAAGAAATACTATAATTAAAAAAGAATAAAGGGACTATCCTTCTAGGAGGGAAATATAGTCTATCTTATAATAAAAAACATTAAAATAAAACAATAAAATAAAAAACTAAACTATAAATTCATTAGACCTTATAAAATCATTAAAAGAATCTTAGAAAATAATTACTAGTTAGACTTACTACTAAAAGTTAGACTTTACCTAGTTTTCTATATCTTACTCCTTAAGATAGTAAAGGATACAATTTATATTAAGTCTAATAATAAATATAAAACTAAGGTTAAAGGACTAGAAGAGTATATAGTAAAAGCAATTCTTAATAAAAGAATTATAAATAAATAAACTAAGTACCTTATTAAATAAAAAGACTACCCTAAGAGTAATAATCAATAGGAACTAGCTAAAAACCTTACCTATATATAACACCTCCTAAAGGACTTTCACTAGCAATACTAGAAGTAGGTAAAGAAAGGTCATTAAAATTAAGGGAACTCTAGTTAATAAGGTTAGAATAAACCAGAGACTGCACCTTAATCACGGCCTCTAAATCAGCACGCTCCGCTGCATCTAACTCATCTAAAGAGCGAGCACCATAACGGACTAGCTCCTCACTATAAGAGATCACCTAGTTACGCTACTTTCGCAAACGAGCCAACCGATCCAGACTATCCGCAATCTCCTTTTGCGCAATCTTAAGAGCCTCGCGAGACTTTAGGAGGGACTCCTCTTTAGCCTCCTCCTCGCGCTTAATGCGATACTTCTCCGCGATAATTCGGGTTGCTACCCTATTATTAGCCTGGAAATACGAAAGTATGTACACCTAATACTTACTAACTACTATGGAAATCCCCGATGCATTATAAGTTCGACCCCGACGGATGCACTCTAAACAATGGTTTAATATCGTTACGACCTAATACCGAAACCCCTTTAACGAGCAAAAAGAATAAGGTATAATATTATAACTAAATTCTTTAATGAGTAAGATTTAGGCGTAGCGGGACTTAGTAGAACTCTTCTTCTTCTTAATAGATAATTTTTTAGAAACATAGCTAGACATTATGTTAGTATTTCGAGAGGGATAAGGAATAAGGTTATAAACAAACTAACATTCTTAAGAGCTATGGTTTTATATATAGATCTTAAGGATAAGACTATTAGAAGGGAGATATTATATTATAGCCTAGGTTAGGACTAGGCGGTTATAACTAGTAGAACTATAACAGTACCCACTTTTCTCTTACTAGCTAGGGGGCCCATACATAATAGACCGGTATTAGTACTCTACTTATAACTCTTATTAATAAGACTAATAGTCTTATTAATAAGCTTTATAGTAGAATTACTAAGACCACCCTAGACACCCAGTATATAAACACAATCATTTAGCACTTTCATAGATAGATAGCCTCACTAGCTATTAACACACTTAGTTATATTGAATCTACTATTCTACTATTACCAGACCGTAACCTATATTGCTCACTACGACGTCCTGATCCACTCGATCATATACCTCACGCCCGGACCTACCCTATACGCCCTTAGGTTAGACCCGACCGTTATAATTAGGATATTATAGTAAGTAATATAGATTATAATAGTAATATATAAAGGTAAGTTATTATATAACTAAGTAGGAGTGTTAATAGCTAAAGAGCTTAAGGCTTTTGTCTAATGTGCTAAATGAATGTGTATATATACTCTAGTGATTTGTGTGGGATTGTAAGGCGCGTAAGATCGTGACGATCTAGGATCGTGGGTGCGATCCATGGTGGCGCGCTCCTTGTGTGATAGGAAGGAAAAAGTGGGTACGTCATGGTTCTGCCAGTTGTGACCGCCTGGTCTCAACCTGGGCCGTGACACATGCTCAGCCCATCTTCGAAAATACTAGGATAGAACGGAGGCATCCGCTTAACGCAGCCCGTTCCTAGAGATGTTCCTGCGTTATATGCACTTCCCAGCCCACAATATCCCTTCCAAATTGACTTAAAGGGTCCGTCAAGTAATATTCCACTTTGACTTCGTGAAGATCAGGAAACTGGCCACCCGTAATCAGCTCATACAGTTCCTGATGTCCGTGTTCATCAACGCGCTTCCCCGTATAATAATTATCTTCAAAGTGTAGGTATAGTCTCTCTAACGATCGTGGCAAAGCGTCTTCTAAACTCAGTTTCTCAGGGTATACCTCGGAAGTTCCTTCGTATGCAGAGCCAAGGAGGTCAACCTTGGTAACTCTAAGATGTTTCAGTGAACTCAACTCGCGAAGGGACCCGAGTCTTCCATCAGTAGAATTTGCGGCCTGGTATTCTTCAGTGTGCAGTTCCAACTCTATCAAGTTTCTCCCGTGCTCTCTCAACAGCTGGCCAAATCGATACAAGTCTACTTCCCAGCTACCTTCAGGGCGGTCCCAGCCTTCTCTACGGGAATCGCCAAGCTCTATTGACAAGCGGACAAGCTTTCTGCAGCGTGTCAGGATCTATTGCAGGCCCCATTCATCAACGATGGATTCCTTCAGCTGCAGAGATTCCAAGTTGCACTTCCGATCATTCCATTTCATTTGAAATGCCTCATGTCCGGTCCAATCAAATCCCAACAATCGAAGTGTTTCAAGATGAGGATGTAGTAGAATAGCCTCTATCCGGGACATGCCAGTAGTACCCTCAGTGGCATCACCGGTTCTCAAGCGGACATTTTTGAGGCACGGCAACCAAGTCTGTTCAGATGATGCAGTCGCAAGGTTCTTCCATTCTGGGTCCTGGCCTTCCAGAGCGTCCAGGTATTCCGGGTCGTCTTCATCTTCGTCGGCAGCATATTCGTTTTCCAGGTTCCCACTCAATACCCACGGCAATAGCCCCGAGTCGCAATAAATTGTACAATCGACAAACTGCGCCTGAGGCATAAATGCGAGCATCAGAACGGCAAATCCCTCCTGAGTCCTCCGACCACTGAAGCCAAACCGCTGCAGATGCATGCCGAGTTTGGTGGGAATGCTGGGGCATTTCTTGACAGTATTCAAGATTTCCTTTGTATCGAAGCCATGGACCGGGAACATATCATACAGCGACACTACGCGTGTGACGTGCCCAAGAAGTGGAGCCTCAGTGAGCGTTCTCGCAAAGTGGGCTTTTGTATTCGGGCCCTCTAGGCTGTTCAGCGGAACTGTGCGGTATAAAACACTCTAGGCGATTCGACGAAAGTCTCGGCAGACAAGGCAGAGAGATACAAGAGTCTTGAGGGTGAAGCAGTCGACGTCTGAGCCGTAGAGCCACCAGCGGTCTGTGGGCAGTTTGCACTCCAAATGCGTGAATATGCGTGTCCATATCTCCTCTGGGAAGGACGGCATTGCTGAGGGTTGCATACTTGACAGGAATTCAACGAATACTGCATGAGATAATCTGAGTGAGGGGAGAAATGGCGTGCGTAACCGATAGACCGCAAGGCGGTTGATGATCGAGATTTGTGGTTCTCTTTCTGGCCTCTTTCTGGCCTCTGGTCTCAGCCGAGCTTAATTAAGGGTGTAGTTTTAGCCGCATTGTGATTTCCCACCAATTTGGTACCCCGGAAGATAAAAAGATAGTTTTTCCGTTGGAAGCGTTACATTCGGCCTCAATTGTCGTGAGCATCCCTGTTCAGGCGCTGTAGCATTGCAACAGGCATCATCCAGAAATCGACCCAGCATACTGCCAAGATGTAGCTGCTGAAAAGGTAGCCGCCAATAGCTTCAGACTTTGTATCAGTTCTGTCAGCTCCTCCGAGTCCAACTAATTCCTTAGATTTAAGACCGTCCCTTTCCAGAGCTTTTTAAATCAACTACACTCCCGCATACAACACCTCAACCTAAGTCCTACTTGGCACGATAAAAGCTTAGTGTAGAGTGTGACGGTCGGGCCTTCCAAGGGGTCTAGGGTAGGTCCGGAGGCGTGAGGTGTATGATCGAGTGGATCAGGACGTCGGAGTGAGCAATGTCGGTCACGGTCTGGTAATGGTAGAATAGTAGATTCAATGTAACTAAGTGTGTTAATAGCTTAGGAGCTTAAGGCTCTTATCTAATGTGCTAAATGAATGTGTATATATACTGTAGCTACAATGTAGTCGAGTGGTGTCGAACTGTGTCGAACAGTGCCTGTTCGATATGCATGTGTTAGTTAGTATCGAACTGTGTCGAATAGAGCCTGTTCGACATGCATATGTCGTCCTGCGTGATAGGAAGGAAAAAGTGGGCACTGGGATGATTCTGCCGGTTGCGACTGCCTGGTATCAACCTGGGCCGTGATAACTATCATAGCCTTTGTCTCGAAACCTTATAGGCTTAACTAATTACTAAGGTTCGTCACGATCCTTTATAAAGTAGCTAGGATCAAATTGCTCGGGGTTTTAAGCGGGAGCGACTTATGAGGGTGAATAAATTGTGCACATTTTATTCACCTGTGTTTCGCGGTTGAAATATTAGCAGATGAATTAATGATAAGTCATTACCCTGTTTCTCATATTACTAGCTCGGGTATTTCTAAGATAGCTTCATTACTTCATCGCTATGACCACGCCGCTCAATAATAAAACAAGTCAGTCACAGTGTGAGTTCCGCTAGCGTGGCCCAGTCAATACATAATATAAGTCGCTACTTAATAATACTCATCAGTATTTTAGCCTAATTATTCCTTAACAGGAGCGCCAGTATAGAGCTTCTCGCCCTTCTTCTTAAACCCAATAACAATATCCTGACCCTTAGTACTAACAAGCCAACTAGCGAACTTAGCAGCCTCAGCAGCGTTACATGCGTTCTTTCCAATTAACAAGTGAGCAGAGATCATCAAAGGGTCGGTTGTATTATCAGAGCCGACTTTATAGATAACAGTCTGATTCTGCATGTGCGTACTAAGTGATAGAAGGGTTGCTCGATCTGTGATTGTGTATTCATCGAGCTTGATGGCGGCGTTAAGAGCTGGGACTGCAATAGAGATATACTGGTGATACCAAGTAGAGTAAGCGGTGGCCCAGGGGACCTAGAAGCAGGGTTAATAAAGCTAAATATCAACGGGGAGGTATATGATTATACCTGTCCAAGGGTAGCCCAAAGGAAGGTCTCCTTAATATTGATAATGGATTTATCGTAGCGGCTTAAGAAGCGTACCGGGGGTACAGTCGTCGGGCCCTCAGCAGCGTTGTAAATTGCGGAAAAGAGGGAAAAGATGTTGTCTGACTTGGAAAGATTTGCTGGATTGGAAGGAGGACCAACGAGAAGTAAATTCTCGCGGAAGGCAAAGTAGCTAGGGGATTCCGCAATGCTCTGGTCAATAGCAATGCTCTCAGCAACCTCATTATACGTGATGGCAACGTCAACTTCGCCAGTCTGGAGAAATTCAATTGCTTTGGTAGTGTCACTCTTATACCAAGCAACCTCAAATGGGAGCTCACCGCCCTTCACTCGGTCCTTGATGTAAGCATCGGCCAGCGCTAATGGGAAGTCAGTCAGGAGAATCTCCTCTATATTTAACCAGTCTCGAACGTACCCTTAATCAAACCAGTCTGGCCGGCGGCCCCATTAGCAATTCGTAGCTTAATAAAGCCCGTATTCTTGCTTATGCTGCCATTATAGACAGCTGTTGGCTTCAATACGGAGCAAAAGCTGGTGGAAATACCCAGGTCGCTACTGGTATTGTAGTTGCTTAGCCTGTCGTTGCAAGCAGCCGCTGATTCCGCTGCAGAACAAGTCAAAGCCAGGAAAGAAGCAACGGTGGCAAAGAGCTTCATCGTGTTTGTCGGGATGTTGGAGTTGCTTGGTAGATGATATTGCTGGCAATAGTAATGTTGATCTTATTACTGTTGAGACTGAAGTGTTCTAGAAATTAATATGTATTCAAATCAAGAAATAGCAATGTTTAAATAGACATTCATAATTTATAAAGTTTATAAAACTGCGTTCAGCCATATCAAATAATACCATTCTCAATTAAGAGATCTGATAGCACTATTCCCATTCCAGCTAGGATGTATAGTTCTAGAAGTGGATTATAATCAACATTCCTCCACAATTCTCACCACCATTCCTAATCGTTACTTATGACCGTTCTTTTACACTGCACATCGCCGTTCCGGGATGTTCCTCATTTCCATTCCTAAAGATTACTCATCATCATTCCCAGCCACTACACATAACCATTCTTCGACAATACAGATCGCTGTTCCCGGACACTCCTCATCGCTATTCCTAAACACTACTCTAGGTTAAACTGAGAGCTGTATTATAAATGAAAAAAGTATGGGAGGCGATGTGAGGAGCTCCAGGACCTTATACATCACATCCAGTATATGCTATCATTGCACTACGCTCTAACAGAGTGTTCCTTCCACTTTTACTATAGCTAGCGATCCCATATTGCACGTATTAATAAGGCAGCGCGGTGAGCACTCAGCCATCTGCCAGTAGTCTACTGAAGTAGCCGTCTGAACCTGGCGGGCCATTGAGGCTGGCTACTAGACCTTAGTGGCTTAAATCACTTATTTACGGACAGGCGGTAATCACGGAGATCCAAGATGTCGCGTACGTCACCTGGCTATAAGATTTCCTCTAGAGGTTCTAGAGCAGGTCTTCTAGAAACAATCTATCGCGTTGCTGTTTATTTTAAGTTTGGTTAGCCGATTTTGCTCAAAAAAGAACAATCTAGGTGGGAGGTATGGTTTTATAGTTTACCCGACCACAGAAGAACCTTATTATCGCATGATTATGTATAGAAAAAGCTAATGTAAGGCCGAGACTCGAGCGTGGGGAGGTCTAGGCCACGTTTACGTAGCGTAATATGGTCTTATGTCTGGATGCGTTTAAGACAACCCAGATTGAAGACTTTCCCTCAGATGAATTCAAGTAGGATATATATCATAATTCATCTGTCTTATAGATTCCTTCTTGCCTTAACACACCACAACAGAACACAAACTTACAAGAACTCATAACACCGATCACATTTCGACATTTGCAATGGCACCTTCATTCACTCATACTTTTATCTACTTTTTTTTCGCGATCCTTTGGCACGCTCCATGCCAGGCATTGCATTCTCGGACTTCTTCAGTCAACTGGGCCAAGGTTGTTACCTCTCGGGGTGATAAGTTCCCAGACTTCAGTTACTCTGGCTACCACAACTCGGAGGCCCCGATCCCACAAGTCACCACTGCCCAAATCACGATTAAGCGCCCCAGCAATACTCAACATGATCTGACCCCGAACATTCAGGCAGCTATCGATAGCCTCTTCCATAGCGGTGGAGGCGTTGTGAAGGTGCCTTCGGGTCGATTCACTATTACTGCTGGAATACAGCTACGCAACAATGTCATTATTACGGGTTCTGGGACTCGCGCTACCACCCTCGTCATGAAAAGAAAGCCAACCAAGCCGGTCTTTACTCTTGGGAGACTTGGCATTGCTCCGAATGCAGAGTTTGGATATAAATCGAAGATCACCAACTCATATGTTCCAACCGGGTCTTCTATAGTCACTATTCGTGATAGTACTGGGTTTTCAGTTGGCCAGGATGTATATATCTCTCGATCTGTCATAGATCGCTGGCTAAGGGACAATGGAATGGATGACTTAGTACAAGATAGAACCTAGGAATCCTGGATGCCGGTATATTTCTATCCTTTTCTCTTGATAAAACTGGCCTATACTAACGTGAAGGATAGATTGGCTAGAAAATTAGGTCCCCGAACAAGATCAAGGCTATCAACGGTAACCAGATCATACTTAGGATCCCGCTTACAGATTCCCTCGACTCTACATATATGGCATCCCATATTTAGGCCTATACCGCACCGAGTGCTACTTCTGAGATGGGCGTTTAGAATCTTCGCATCGAAGTCCCTAATACATGCTCCGGGACCTCTTTGGCAAACACCACCTACAACTACGCCGCAATTAGGTTTTCATCCTGGACGGTTGACAGCTGGGCAAAGGGGCTGCATCTAGTGGGCTTTAATAAATTCTTCGAGGTTCAAAAGAATGCCGCCCGCATCACTATCCAGAGCAACGATATGAACAGGGATAGAGATATCGAAGGAAACTCACTTCCTTTCGATATTCTCCTTAAAGGCTCACAAGTCCTTATTAAGGACTGTAAGTAAGTTAGCCTTAGCATAGCCAGATCTCTTTCCATTGCAACCGACTCTTTAACGCTAGGCCCGAATGCAGTTGTACGCTATACTACACCATCTAATCTGCAAACTATAGCCCCTTACCAGCGATGGGCAAGCGGCATGCTCGTTGAGGATACCTCGGTCGCTACTAGATTCGAAAACCGAGGCAATCAGGGCACCGGTCAAGGTTGGACTATGAATGGCGGAGTTGGTTGGAATCTTAGGGGCGAATCTGTTTTCCAGTCTCCTCCACTTGGTACCAATTGGTGCATCGGCTGTGGAAGACTTGAATCGCAACCGGGCTCTGGGAATGGCACCTTTGTCCGCAAGGGTATCGAGGTGACCCCGAGAAGTCTTTTCGGGTCTCAACTCCGTGCCCGAGGATTCTGAGGAAGCAGTACAAGCAGTGGCATCGATGAAGTATTGTGCAAGTCCTTTCTGAGTTTCTCAAGGATAGTTACCATCTACCTACAATTACTATCAAATTCCACTACTCTTCTATAAGTCTTTATTAGAATATGCTTCGCGACAACCTTCCTATGCATGCTGATAGATCACACCGCCTTCCATACTATAGTATCTTTATTGAGTTTATTGAATTCCATAGTAAGAGAACCAATTGAGACGAAAGATCTCTTGAGAGTCAACCAGCTACCAGGATCAACTAAAACTATTCCCAGTCTTTCGCCTTCACTGTCTCCCTCCTCCTTTCTCTCTCTCTCTTCTCCTCTAAGCCACAGGGGCTTGATTTAAATTTCAAGCTCCCTGAGCTAACTGTTATATGTGCTCATTGTAACGACTGGTTTGCGCCTAAGAGTGGGGTTGCTGGTAACTGTCATTATACATGGATAGTCTAGATAAAAGAATCAACCTCCATAAGCCTGGCCTGTCGCGTATCTGTCTATACTGAATATGGAGTATGGCATATTAGGTGGTATTAAGGCTTGTGGTTACGCGAGTAAGAGATTCGCGCTAGACTCCGTATTTTGACATGTCCATTTAATGCAGCTTTATTCAAACCTTTCCGTCCATCCTAGGGCCCATCATCCACTTCTCCAAGTAATCTCTCAGCCTGGCCACAAGCTCTTCCTAAAGCATCGCATCCTACTGCACGAATGATGCAACCATCTCCCCTTCGTCAATGCTTGAAACCCTGCACCAGCGCACAACGAATAACAGGGTTTAGGGTAGGTCCGAGACGTTGAACAGGAGGTCTTACAGGTGGGTCCGTGAGACAGACAGATCAAAAGATTGGAAAAGATCGAGAAAACGAAGTGGTGGAGTAAGCTAGCAAGGGGGGGAATCGTCCCTTTGGCCCAGATCGGACGTGTATGTTTTCGCTTTCCGGTTGACGGTTGGAAGCAGGGCAGACGCTAAAGATATACGCTATTCCCCTTACAGTAGTGATTTTACTGCTAAAGTTGGGATTGATTAATTTCTCTTGCACCACTAAGTTATGCAAGGTGATCAGATGTACTCTTTCTTCCTATAGTTAAAGTAGTAAGATTGTTAGAAAAACCCCACTTTCAACCGACTTTTAACACTTTAAATTACCCCCCATTTCTATGTACTAGTCTAATGGGCTTTTTGTTCGCTTTCTGCTTGTCAGTTGAGCTCTAGAAGCCCTAGAAGCTAGAGCCCTGGAAGCCCCGGAAGCCCCGGAAGCCTATTTGTACAATCTGGACAATTAGTACAAGGGTACATACAGCAATTCCTACGCTAGCCAATGTCACTTTTATCGAAACCGACAACCGAAAACATACACATCCGATCTAGGCCTTATGTATGCAGTGATATTATTCCCTTCCTTTCTGTCCATTTCCATGAATGCGTTGGCATAGCTGTTGTAATGCCGGTTGCGACCGCCCAGTCTCCCCGGGTACGCCTTTTCGGGGGGCGGCCATCTTTAGCATGGTGAGCCTTTTACTGTTCTAGAGACAAGATCTGACCTATCCCTAAGAGAGGGTTCAGATGCAAACATTGCCTGACTTCCTGTTCCTGGCCCTATTCCCCACTACAGACGCCAGGTGACGAGTCAGGTACGACGAAGTCGTCACCCAGGCGATCACTTGTCAGCAATGTTGTCCTGCCCAATTCTGTCCAACTGCCGTCGCAATCGGCTTACCTGTTCAATTCGCATCGTCATTGTCGTTCTCCCTTTGACTGCCTGCGTTGCATTTTCGCAGTCTGCTCTCTTGACCATCCGGCACCAGCATCGGCCCTTGGATTCAAGCCACCGTCCTTGTCGGCTGGACATTTCGGGCTACCATTTTCTCTACCCCACCGCCCGGTGCGTTGACGACAGACGGAGACGGCTTGCGGTATTTAGCTGGCTTCTGTTCCTGGTCAGCCACTTCGCATTTCATCTCAGTTGCCCTTCTCTCTGAGACGAAAAGATTTGGACCTCAGTTCTTCCTCGTTCCACCGGAAAAGCTTGCCTTGCAAAGAGCATTTTCCTGGTCAGCCCTTCGTCTTGCCAGCCTATGGTCAAGCTCCATTCGTCGGCACGACGTCGATATCTACGCTTCCATCCTCAGCCCGTGGTATTGATCCAGCCTGCCTTGAACGATAAGCCGTGGCAGGAGAGTGACTACCGCAATGTCTTCTTTTATGTTCCGTAAGATTTTCGCCAGGATTTTCCTCGGGCCTCACGGGGCAGTTCGGAATATTTTCCTGATTTGCTGCGGCCTTCTCTTTGCATCCATCAGCGTGCCTACTTGGCCGAGATGGATTTCCGAACTCTTCCTCCTGCGCGGTCCTAGACCACAACCGGGACCCAGCAGCGAGAATCTACCGGACGGCCAAGTCAGATCTTCAGGAGACGAAGATAGTGCCCCCTCGGGGAACGGAGACGTCACGTCGGGGGACGGAGACCGGAGTCGGTGCTCGACTTTTCCTCTGTCACTCTCTCGTTGGCGACGAGGCCCGTCGCGCGACAAGAGCGCCCCGCCACCCGCTGAATATCCAATACAGATTTTGTACGACGACAGCAATGCAACTATTGAGTACGTCTTTGCCCTCGGATGGCCTTGAAATTCCTAACAATCATCTCAGCATCGTGGCTGTGCATGGGCTTGCCGCGAACCCCGATTATGCTTGGGTTTGGCAGCCGAAGAACAACCCTCCGGGCCGCCCCGGGTATCCGGCTAAGCATTTCAACTGGTTGAGGGAATTGCTGCCCACTAAACTGTCGTCCACACAATTGTCTTGTCGGGTTATGACCTTCAACTACGACTCGAAATGGTTCATGAACGCCCCCCAACAAAGGCTCTCCAACATTTCGGACAAATTGTTAGTCAGTCTCAGGAACAAGCGCGAGAAGGTGCGTCCGATGTCGCATTTCTAGCTTCGGTCGCAATGTTGAATAACCGCCTATCTTAGCAGGCCACCGGCAGACCATTGATCTTTATTGGTCACAGCTTCGGAGGCAACCTTATTGAACAGGTTCGTAGCCATCCACCGTCTAACTTCTCCTTCAGTTTATATCAATTTTTCGCTAGGCTATCGTCTCCGCCTCCCGGCAGTCCGGGTACGCCGAAATCGCCGAATCTACCGTCGGGGTGGTCTTTCTGGGTACCCCTCACCGAGGCAGCGACGCCGCTGCCTGGGGTGCTCTGATCGCATCCCTCACCCCATCTGGGTTTTCCCCCGAAGGGAAGATTCTGAAGGACCTACAAGAGCAGTCGGGTACCTTAATAGATCGTCTGCATGACTTTACCCGCTGGCTCTTTGTCGAGTCGGTGCCTGTTGTCTGCTTTTTTGAACAACTTATGACAGACTATTCGTCCAGGATGGGAGTCGTGAGGAAGGTCCTCCCTGTTAGGAGACTCGTATGTATCTGTCTACCCTTCCCTGAGTACTTCTGACGGGCTCTCTAGGTCGTACCCGAGACTAGCGCCTGCATCGATGGCCATCGTAAGATACCTCTGCACGCAGACCATTTCAAGATTAACAAATTCTACGGCCCGGATGATCCCTCCTTTAATTTCGTCTACCCTGAGATTGAGCGAATGGCTCTAAGTGCTGAAGACACGCTCAACCGCCGCCGGGACCCGAAAGCTATTCCAATGGATCAAAGCGCTACGTCTGGCATTCTTCGAACATGCCTTCAGGAGATGAGGGTGACGAATCCCCGGGACATTCTATCAGACGTCCAGACCCAAAAGGGAAAAAGAGTAGGACACACCTGCGAGTGGATCCTAAAGCAAGAAGAATTCTCCGTGTGGGGAGCCAATGATAACTCGCAGCTTCTTCGTCTCATCGGCTCCCCGGGCATCGGAAAGACAATGATGTCCACCTTCCTCGTCGAGGTCCTCAAGGGAAAGGTTGAAAAATCTCCCGACAAAGCATTTGCATACTTTTTCTGCGACGACAAAAAACAGGAGCGAAGGACGCCCACCGCAATGCTTCGAAGCTTCATCTGGCAACTGCTACTGCAAAGGAACGAGCTCTTCGAACACATGCAGTCGGACTTTGAGAAGCACAAGGATAGCCGTCTTTTCGAGTATCTCTTCGGGAACTTCTCTGCTCTCTGGCGAATATTTCAAGACATGCTCCGGGATGAGCGTGCTGGTGAAGTATTCATCCTCATTGATGCTCTGGACGAGTGCGACAGATCTACCCGCAGGGCTCTGCTCCGTTGTATAAGGGAACTCTTTCAAGCATCGACAGAGTCAGCAGGCAACTTCAAGTTTCTCGTAACCTGCCGACCTAACATAAGCGACATTGAGTATGAGCTAGACAAAATTGGCGTGCTTTTGAGGATGGACTCGAGCGAAGTCAATGCCGATCTTTCCGAGTACATAAACCTCAGAGTTGAGGACCTAGCGCAAAGGAAAAAGTACAGCCAAAGTCTGGAAGCAACCGTCAAAGAGGCTCTAGAGAGTCAAGCCGGAGGCACCTTCCTCTGGGTGTCTTTGATGACCAATGAGCTGGAAAGTACACCGAAATATGAGGTCGCAGGCAAACTCAAGGATCTTCCTAAAGGGCTCGACGAAACATACACCAGGATTTTAGATGACAACATTCCGAAAGAGAGGCAGGAGGACGCTCGATTTCTCTTACTCAGCATGGTCGCTGCGCGGCGACCTCTGACAAAAAAAGAACTAGCGCCCTCATTCGCGTTTTGGAAGACAGGGTCAATGGTGGGTGATCATGACCTTCATGACTACCTGGACATATGTTCATCATGCAGCTCCATCATCTATCTTGACGTTGCTAGCAACGACAGCGAGACTACAGCCAACTTCTGCCACCAATCGGTGAAAGATTTTCTACTGGAGGATCACAGTGGTTCAAGTGGAGCGTGGTACCACATGTCCCCGGATGGCACGAATCTTCACATGTTCGAGATGTGCTGGCGTTATTTGAGCAGGGATGTGTTCCTCAACGGAAGGTTGGTTGTCCGTCGCCGGAATAATGTGCTGCTCAAAACACCTATGCGGAAGCTGCAAACTCACTTGCGCCAGTATTCATTCTTGAAATATGCATCCAGCGAGTGGGAGGATCACGCAATAGCAAGTTCTCCTGCTTTGTCGAAGGAGTTGAAGGTCGACATCGTGGAGGCGCCAACATTACGCGACGCTTGGTTACTACGGACGGCTAGGGAAGGACACGGGCACGAGGCCGTTGTCGAGCTACTGCTCGCGACCGAAGGCGTCGATGTGAACTCGAAGGATGAGGTATATGGTCAGACGCCGCTATCGTGGGCCGCCGAAAACGGGCATGAGGCTATCGTCAAGCTGCTGCTCGCGAATGAAGGCGTCGATGTAGACTCGAAGGATAACTATGGCTGGACGCCGCTATCGAGGGCCGCCGGAAACGGGCACGAGGCTATCGTCAAGCTACTGCTCGCGACCGAAGGCATTGATGTTAACTCGAAGGATAACTATGGCTGGACGCCGCTATCGT